>NW_019379507.1:1396919-1449377 GCF_000648655.2 Copidosoma floridanum | reverse complement strand
CTTTGTTAATATGCGATCCTCAATGTCTAAAATTTGTTTAATCAACAAAAAAGTTACAATAATAATAACAATAATAGTAAAAACATGAATCAAACTAAATTTTTAAAAAATTTCAATACTATTTTTTTGCCGCTCAGAACGCCGCGGCCGTAACTAAGTAGAAAACTTGATGTATAGAAAATTTTTATTTTCACTCTTTGAGGGGCAAAAAAAGGCACACCTTAAAAACAATTTTTGTATCTTCTAGAAACCTTCAAGAAAAATAATAAAATCGTTAACACGCAATTTAGATCTTGTCTCACCTTTTTTTTTTTTCTTTATAAAGATACAAACAATGATTTTCGCGAAGATTTGACGAATTTTTTTCTATCAGATTGATTGACATTTAAATATTCGTATAACAAATTGATAAAGCATCTATTTTACCATTTTTGGGGTCGCTTTTTTTAATGATGCAATTCAAATACTTCTTAAGTCTTCTTTCTACAATATTATTACAAATTAGAGGAAAAAAGAACAAATTTATAATTTTTCTCAATACTGCATTTCTTGAAACCTTAACATTAATTACCGTTAGTAGAGTGCATAAATATAGTTTATAGTAGTACTTTAGGTAGCTCATAATGTAGCTCAGAAATTTTACACAATAATTGGTGAACCGTGCAAAATTTTACGATAATAAGGAAGTTTGGGCAAAATACCCATAAATTGACTTTAACAATAAAGTTTATTGAGAAATACTATTCCCGTATTTAACTTTCGAAAAAACAAATCTATGTTTAAGAAAATTACAATTAATACGTACAACAAATTTTAACAAATAAAGTTATATTTTGCAAATCATAATCGTTTACTCTAAGTACATTCTTATTATTTCCTCTATTGTTAAAATGTTGGCTAAACTATTTTTAAGCCATGCAATTCTCACTGAATACAAAATTTTCAAGTACTTAGGGATAAGTCGCTATAGCTGTTAGCTCTTAAAGTATAGACAAATATGGTACTATAAGGAACACGATGCTAAGGCCTAATTTTTTGTTTACGTACGGCTCGATGTAGCATTTAACAAGCACGAACCTGTAGTTATGTATGCTTTTGCTTGGATTTTTCTGAATAAAACCATGATATCTGTGCTCATGATATATAACGTTATGTAAAATTATATATATACGAAACAGTAGTACGTACTGACCTGTTTATTGTTAATCAAGTGCTGATAACGACAGTGTCTAAATTGTTGGAGTTCGAATTCTGTGCATTTTAATAGGTTAAAGTTATATGACCAGCCATTCCTATTGTTTATAAAAAAACTTAAAGTGTTTAAAAAAAAAAATACATTAAGTGCGTGATATGGTGATCAAACCAAACAGAAGAGAAAGTCAAGGAGTGAAAATCCAAAGCGAAGACAAATTTTGAGTAAACATATGATTGATATGAAAAAAAAATAGCGGATAAAAAATTTAGATTAAGAATGAAGTATTTATTAGTAAAAACCAGTACTAAAAGGTGATTCAATAATGTTTTTAGTAAGATTATTAATATATTCATCGACTGCAGGTCGATAGTGATATTTGTTCATACTTGATCATAGAATTAAAACATCTCAAAAAGTATTGGTGATTTGTGAAGATTCAAAGTTTTATATTGAAAGACATGTAGTTGATCATGATTTGGTTACCATATGTATTAATATTGACAGATTGATTCGGAAGGACAAAAGCGTGGGTAGTAAATACTACGATCATGCATAACAATACATTATTTAACAAGCCCATAGAACTTTTAAAAAGTGTTTTTTCAGGTGAAGTATCTAACGCCATGAATTTGTGTACTGAGAGTTATTAACAAAGTAAAACGTCAAACGCAATTGAGATAAAATTGAGGACAGAACTTGATAGTATTAAAATCGAATGAAAAATCGGGATTCAGAAAAAGCAAACATTCAATAATGGTTTTAAAAACTATAAGAAGTTTATGAAATCGCCAGAGAAAAAAAATTAATTCATGTAAAAAGGTGATACGTAATACAAATTATATGAGACAATTGACAAAAAAACTTTCTAAAATTACAACGTAAAGATAAAAAAATTGTAATGCATAGCTTTTTTAGATTCTTTTGATAAGATAAAGGTGACATATGGCTATAATTGCATTATATTAAATTAGAGTAAACATTTTTTTTCCGGCACTAGTCATTTTACAGGAACAAATATAACTAACAGTGATTTTAATATTTCAAAAAAAAAAAAAAAAAAAAAAATTACAGACAATGTATCATAGATTTTTCTTCAAAAGATAAAAATTAAGTTCTAGCTCCCAGGCACTCAGAATGTGATCGAGCAAAATGAGAAAAAAATAAAAATGAGATTTTTTTTCGTTGAAGAACAGATAAAAGTTTCATGATGTTTTTTTTATAAATGAAAATCATTTTCGGCCAGTAGTAAAAAAATTACATTTAGAAATAAGTGTCNTCCCTCCTTCAGAATTTACAGGTCGCGCCTCGTTTCTCCTTGGGAGAGTAGTCCGATCCCGACGGACTACCGCCGGCAGGACCTCCTCAGAGACGAGTCTCCTGGGCCAAGCAGCGGACATCGTGAGCGTGGGGACAGGGGTTGTTTTTCGCGTTTCAGGATACGGCAGACTTTGGCGAGATTGTTGGCGATAGAGTCTTTGGGCGTTGTCTCGGGACCGCCCTGGCTGCGACACTCTATAGTGTCTCAGGGCGCGAAAGTGCAACGTCACAAATACTTGGCGGGGAGTCGTTTCTATACTCAAAGCAATCGATTACCGAAAAACCAAGTATAAGCCTGTTACGGATACAGTTATATACTAACATTTACTTTAGCTCTATTGGCTATCGTGCCCTATCTTTAGTTCTCTCAGCAAGTGCGAGGAATGCTTTAACTGGTGCACGAGAGGGAGTTCAGGTCCGAGTGGGCCGCAGATTTCGGCATCCTAGGCTAGCTGGAGAATAACACTTTTTTTTGCTTGTCAGCGCTTTTTATAGTCGATTCGCACATAGTTCGCCACCGTAATCTACGTTATCTCTCTGCACACTATCAGCCTTATACATTTGTTAATAATCCTTGCACATATCACCCTGCACATAATTAATAGTATATATTATTTAATTTGAGCATCGGTCTTTAAATTTATTTGACTTTAAATTTATCATACCACGAAGCATCGTTTAGGGATATCAAAATAGAAAATGATGTGTGTAAGTTTTTAAATAGGTTAAGAAAAAAAAAGAAAACTGATAAAAAGTGTTGATAGTAAAGACAAATAGAACGATCATTTGAGACCACCGTAAAGAAGGGGAATTATAAACAAAGTTTTTACAAAACAAGTCGTGTGGAGGGAAGAGACATATTATGTGATGAGAATAACAAATTTAGAAGTAGAAGAAAGAAATGCAGCAATTAAAAAGTTTTAAAAAAGCAACTTAAATAAAGCTTGGATTTATGCAGGAAAAAAGGTTAGGAATGAACTTTAAGAAATAATTTTGAACGTTTGAAAAGGCGGAAAATTACATAAGATTGGAAGACAGTGGTACTAATCTAACTTTTTAAAAAAGGGAATAGAAACGATCTAAAAACCTGTAGGGGTATTTGCTTGTTATCGACGGCCTACAAAATTTATAAGGGAATTTCAAGAGAAAGACTTAAAGTAGTAGAACTAAATAAAAAGAAAGTGCTACCAGAAGGACATGCAAGTTTTATAAAAGGAAAAGCTACAAAAAACTTTGCATGCATTTTGAACGACATAATTAAAAAAACCAAGGTTAAAAACACATTCTTGCTTTGTTCGTTGATTATAGCTTAGCTTCTAATACTGTTGATAGGGATACTTTTGGTGATGTCTTGGACAGAAAAGGAATGACTAAATATGTAATCAAAAAATTAAAAGTTTACTCTAGCAAACGAATGTAAAGGTAAGAATACAGAGGAGGTCTGGGTTCAAGGTTCTACTAACCCATAATAGAGAAGCAACGGTAGATATAATGTATATACTTAAGAAATTTGTTAAAATGAAGAAATGAATACTTAATTATGAAATAACTAAGAAACTACTTTTTAATAAAGCTGGAAATAGTAAAAAGGAGGTATAGAGAGGAGATTGAAGAGGTTAATAGCTTTAATTATAAATTATATAGCTTTAATAGAGAAGGTAATTATCCAGATCAAATAAAATAATGAAAAAGAAAAGAAGTTATTAACGTATAAAATTTCTTAGCTTAAGAGAAAGAAAGTGTAAGGATAATCTATGAAGAGAAGAAGACTCTTTGACTATTTAGATAAAAGTACAATGAGTGAAGAAACAAAAACAATGGGATAGACAGAACGTCAGGAACAAGAAAAAATACAAACAGATTATTTAGAAGGTGGGTTTTGAATTTAGATTTTTGCACTCCAAGGTACGTAGTTAGGAACAAATCAGATTTTAACAAGTTGTTCAAGATATTACAGCACTTAAGTTTACATAAAAGCTCCATAGAGAGGAGAAAGACTGACAAAACTATGTTCCGTTAAGGCACGCATAAGGCACGTAGAGATTGTATACCAAAAGAAAATCACGTAATGGAAGCCTAAGTGAGAAAAGCTGAAACTAACAGAAGACGTAACGTTAATATATTCTTGAAAATACAATTCTAAAGTATTTAGAAATTTACCAAGAATCAGGATACAAAAATTACAGCTAGGGTGAGATGCAGAAATTTAGAAGTAGGAATGAAAACTGGTTAGAGAAAGATAAAAAAATTTGTATGTTTTACAACAAAGAAATGGGGAATCAAGAGCATATCTTAGGAAGTTGCATTTAACTAAAAGAAAAAAAAAATAGGCCAAAAGTACAAAAAAAAATTAGGTTATTGATTTATTTGAAACAACAATATTTGTATAGCAAGCAAACAGTTTTTTGGAAAGTGGATGAAAAAACATTTATCAACATGAGAAAAAAAATACTTTAAAAAACTAACAAAAACATTTTTAAGAGTGACAGGTATATAAGTACATAAAACTTCAAGTGTTCAGGTGTTTTAGTATAAGATAAACAGCTTAAAACATTTTTGTAGTTGAGAAACTGAGTAATATAACTGTTAAGTTATTATTTCATTATTATGAAATTGTGAGTATATTCAAGGAAACTTTTTTTTTGTGTACGTAATTAGTATATCCCTGTATAGATAACACAGTCCATTTTCTGAATCTGCATAGGCTAAAAACTAAATAAGTTTTGGTATCATAATTTAGTCAAAATAAAACGTGGAAAAGTAACTAGACGTCTGCGAAGAGAAAACATTTTTTCACAATTTCAATACTGTTATGTGTACTTTATTGTTACAGAACTCTCTAATTTGTTTTAACAATCGAGCTCGATACTTATAAAGCCCGTTTTGTTTCATCGCACGCTTTCAATTTTTTCATAGTGATACTTTTTTTTAACAAAAAAAGAAAATCAATAAAAAACTGAACTCTTTACTAGCAGCAGCATTGACTCAGTGGTAAGCGTGCTTGTTACTGCTACAACGCTGTTCTAGGGGTCGTGAGTTCGATTTCCGATAAATGCAGATTTTTTCAAAAACTTTTATCATCGGAAAAAGTTCTTAGGCAACCCCAGCTGTTGTGGGGCGGGTTTTTTTGTGAGATTTTCCTTTAGAGTAAATCCAGAGTTTTTTCCTTGCCTCAGAGGTCTTCGGGCCTGGGCGAATGCGAAACAGTGTTAGGGCAACAGGTAGAGATTAGCGGATCCAATGCGCCAGGAGTGGTCCCTAAACCATGGGGCCTCTCCGGGGATGCTAATTAGTCTGGATCTAATGCTTACATACACCCATGATACACCCCTACACATAGGTGGTGAGTGGGTGCCCCCGGCGACTAGGCCAGTAGGCTGTCGCAGTAATCCGGTAAAAAAAAAAAAAAAAAAAAAATTACAGACAATGTATCATAGATTTTTCTTCAAAAGATAAAAATTAAGTTCTAGCTCCCAGGCACTCAGAATGTGATCGAGCAAAATGAGAAAAAAATAAAAATGAGATTTTTTTTCGTTGAAGAACAGATAAAAGTTTCATGATGTTTTTTTTATAAATGAAAATCATTTTCGGCCAGTAGTAAAAAAATTACATTTAGAAATAAGTGTCTATGCAAAGAGCATAACTTTCAGGTGACGTGTTAGTTAAATTTTTTTATGTTAAAATCGTAGATAAAAAAATATACATAATTTTTAAACTTGGTTTGTTGCAATAAATCTAGTGAAAGTTGTATGTTTCGAGACTGCGATGTATATAACAATCAGTAAAAATTATAATGATAATGTTATTAAATAAAAGTATAAGTTACTTCTCATGAGTTTCTAAACGAAGTGAAACGCCAGGAGCGAAAAATCAGATAAGTAATGTACATCAGTCACGAAAAAAAAGTTTTTGTACGATTAAGCGCTTAATCAAAATATTTGATGATGGTTAAAAACAATTACTAGTATAAAAAATGTCTCATAAATTTAGGCAGTTATCAACAACAAGCATTTATTGATATAAAATATAATTTGCAACAAAAGAGCTTCAATGACCTAGTGGTTAGCGTGCTAGTCTTCTGGCCGGAAATACTCTAGGAGTCGTGGGTTGGAATCCCATGGAAAATTATCAAGAATTTTTTTCTTGGGCTTTTTCGATAGGATTAATACTGAGGATGTCGAAACACGAATTATTTAATTTTTAAAATAAAAAGTCGATTTATCTAATGTTGTCCGGACCTTTAGAGGCTTCCTTTTCGAAGAAAAAGCCAATACCCGACTAGCTCATTAGGTAAAGTCCTATCAGTTATAAAAGGGGTCGGTACAGCGAGTTGGATGGTTTGTTGGAAACTATCTTTCTATTATACTTGATAATAGCTGGGTGTGTAGTCCCCATGCATTGCAAAGGGCTCGTATTAAAGACTCGCATACTTGGAAAAAAAGAATGCCAGTTACTGAAAAAAGGCCAAGGAAGGTAAGGATTAGGGCCATAGGATACGTTAAAAAACCCAGCAATGGGTATACATAGAATCTTAATACTTTACTACACTATAATTTGCAACAAAATGAGGTTTACTTAATAGTAGACTTTTCACAGAATTATAAGTGTAAATATAACGAGAAATTTCAAGCAGCACACTTTGGTGCTTCCGAAAACCAAGTATCTTTGCAAACAGGAGGTTATTATTTCGAGAATAATTTAAACACTTTGAAATTCTTATCATTTTCTGTAATGTCGGACTGTTTCTGGCAAAGGCAGCGTGGGCTCTATTAATACCTGTTTTAAAAATAATTTATGTAATAATTTTAAATTTCATAACAGTTCATTTAAAATCAGACGATTTAACGACGCAAAATAAAAATAAATGTAATTATTATTTTTTAAATAGTTTTGTACTAAATTCAATTTACAAAGAATTTCTTGAAATTTTCCAGCTGCTGGCCATAGTAAAAGCGTCGCAGACGCTATAAGCGGACCGGTAAAACAGATGTGCGATAATAACGTTACTTTTGGACAGAATATTTTGTGTGCTTAAGACATGGTTAGTTTTATTACTTTTTCTGGCAGACAAATTGATGCTTTTATAATTTAAAAAGTAAATATAGTTAAAATGGACAAAATTATTCCTGATAGTTTGAAACCCATGAGCGAAATGCAAAAATTCGTCAGATTTCATGGCCAAATTTAAAGAAAAAGTTGACGTTCCATTGTTCATCATGTTTCTTGTGTGATTTTCGATCTGGCTGTAACATTATCTAATTATAAGAGCTGTAAATAATGATAATTCTAATAATATAAATCAAATTGATACAGGGTATAGAAATACACCATCCCAATCGAGTGAGGACTTAAAGTTGGAGAATGAGTCATGGTCACATATGATCAATGGTATCCAGGAAGAATTAAAAAAATTAAGAATTTTCCACTAAGGTAAAATACCCGATACCAAAACGAAGTTAATTATGATACCAATATCGGAATAAAAGTAAGTTAATTCATTTTATAACGAGGAAAAGCTGCTTTGATAAAAAACAAAAATTTCTTTACAACCCATACACTTTGGATGAATATAAAAAACAAATGAGTTTCAATTTAAGTTGAACTAAAAAAAATAGATAATAAAAATGCCCTCTGTCTACTGACTGATGATTTGACATATTCCTTTGCATTGTGCATGCATATACGTAATCTTTAATAGCTATGCACGATTTGGTTTTCGAGAATATATATATATATATATATATATGTATATATATATATATATATAGAAATATGTTGTTCGTGGATAATATTAACTCAAAATATAGCAATAAAAATGTAGGTATTTAAAGAGAAACATGCCTTAATTTAAGAAAGCAGAAACAAATCTGAAGAAAAAAAGCACAAAATCCAAGTAAAAATGAGATGAAAAAATTGAAGTCGCAAATTCGCTGTTGCATTAAAGAAAAAAAAAAAAAAAGCTAACAAGACTCATGTTACAAAGAGTACTGCTATTAGTTACATTGTTAACAATATCACTACAATGCAATAGAAAATGGATAGACTATACGAGAAGCTTTACACAAATTTAACATCCTGAAAATGACTTTGCATACCAATTTACGCAATTATACTTCCTTAGACTTGAGGAAAGGCCCTCCAACAATTCTGACTAAAAACCAGGTGAATAAGATTGTAAAGTTGATCTTGTACTGTGCAGACCGAGGGTTTTTGGTGACTGCAAATAAGCTACTGTATTGTTTACAACAACTTATTCGTTAAGGTAAAAAAAAACCCAATAATTGGAATGTAGAAACAAAAAACATTGATGTAAAAGTTCATGTTTGTTCTCATATTAAATTGCATCAACTTCAGCGAAGAAATAAAAAATGGATTTCAAGCAACTGGACTGTACACATTTAATACTGGTAGTGTGTCTTCTAATGTACTAAACAAAAGTAAAAAAAATATATTTAACTCTAGCTCAAATACTAAAAACTAAATCTGTGAATAGAGGTTTTTTTTATCACTGAAAAAAACTTATAGAGTTAACTTACGTAGACCCATTCCGGCATAAAATGTAAGTTAATGGGTACACAAGTATGAAGTTATACTTCTCTGGTTGACAATACATAAAACGATATTTTAAATGACTTGCTGAGATGTATCGAAGGTGGCATCATTACCGTTGGAACAAGGGTATTCAGCAATTTGGTATGGTTTCAACAACCAATTAAAGAATCAATATATGAAAAATTATAAAGAATGTAGTGTATCGGTAAGAAAAGTAAAAACTATAGCCTTGGTAACACGTCTTATCAGGCTGGCTAGTGCAAGACTGTCTACTTTGATCAAATTATCTAACTATTTTAAATCAACTTACTATGCTGATCATATCTCTAATTTTACTTTCGTACCTGTCACATACTCCCACACACTTTTTCATAGTCGCGTTTATAATAACTATACTACTTATCTAAAATAAGCTTAAGAAAAATCATTCTATAGAATCGCTTTTTGTTGAATGAGATGATATTACAGGCCAGTGAATGTAGTTTCAGTTAAACAATCACCTTATTCATGACGAAAAAATACTTAAAAAATCATGCGCAACAAAAATTAAGTGAAATCTATCCATGGAACCTCATATGAATGAGACAATAATAATAAAAAAAAATTAAAACAATGACTTCACCATCAAATATTTTTTTGAGGTTAAAAATTTTTTAATTGTTCACTTTGTCTCGGGAACAACGCGTGTACAGAAGTATAATTTAAAAAAAATATGAAAAGAAAAATTTAAGAGGTGTGAGTAAAGGGGGTGCGCGAAATAAAAACAAGTATTTTATAAAAAGACAAAACGTTTATTTAATTTAACTGCCGACCGACGTAACACACAACTGACTTTATTCAGTTTACAGACTTACCACTGACAAAACTGACAAAGACAATAAAGAGAGCTGACGAGAGGTGTAGAAGGCACGGTAGCTTACACTGTACTGACTATAGGGCCCGCAAGTATCACCTTGCCTGTGGCGCTGTCTTACACACTATATATACTGCCTATTGAAAAGTCGTAGATGCCAACAAAAATAAACGATGCTTTAAATACGATCCTTACTGTCACCACTCCTACGGCTAAAAAACGACAGATGACAAGAAGCAGAGCTTAAATTTCTTTATGACTGTGCTAAAATATCAAGTTCTATGAGGAGATAAATCTAACATTACAAAGAACAATAATAACTCAATCTGCGATGTTAATTTCAGCAATGAAAACGACTAAAGAGACAACCAAAACTCCAAAACTCATAATCATTCGAAGCACAGCAATAGTTCAGACGAATGAAAGCAGTCGAAAAACTTGAAAACTGATAATTATAAAAGCAATCATAAGCCTGAAGGGATCAAGCCTCCCAATAAAAAAGTAAATCTAAATCGAACTATGTGACTGATTAGTCCCTGTTCTCTTATCTTGCTCATGTCAATCAATTTACAAACTCTAGTTTTAAGATTCTATTTAAAACTATCACTTATTCTAAATTACTTGTTCAGTTCTGAATAGTGTCTTGAAAATTATAAGAAACTTACTCTGTTATTAAATATGCAAATGAAAACCCAGGGGCAGACTTGAAAACGAAAGGAGAGAGTTTAGGTGTAGTCATCAAAGATAATAGCGTTTTAAGATTAACTAATGTTATTCGTGGTATAACTGTGGCAAATAATGTAATCTCTTAGAAAATTTATAAAATCTGGATCAACTATATAGCTATAATTAGAAAATAAAAAAATTAACACGTATGTACGATTCTAACTCAAACAAAATATTTTAGAATGGAATTCATCAAGAACTCTACTGGATGATAGAACTGAGACTTAATCAAAATACAAATAAAATTCAAAGGTATTATGCATGTGGTGTAACGGTACAAACTAACTCAATTCATAATAATTCTGAACATACTAAGACCGTAAACCAACTGCTTTTCCTAAAAGTGTTTTCAATTACGGTTCGATTGAGAGTAAAACATGTTAAGATTATAGAAGAGCGGTTGGACATTTTCTCTATCCTTCATATTATCCAATATGTGTTGTAAATTTATTTATCGTCTAGAGTAAATAAAATACTTAATTTCAAGTAAAGTCTCGTCGACTTCCATAGGATACTAAAAATTAATTTAATATTACTATGATTAATAATAAATAAAAACTCCATATAATGCAAACAGACTAGCAAAGTACCATTTTTAAACCATGAGAACATAATTTAACGTATCAAACAAGTTACCCACACGTAGTTCAGATTGGTAAAAACATTAAGATTACAGTGTTTGACAATTTTATAGCCAGACATGCATAAAATATACACAAATTTACATATTACGAAGAATAGAATTTTAAGTTCACCCAACACATGGATTCACAACCTGTTCTAAAAACATACTATTTTGAAAAATCCTTGATTAGTATGAATTAAAATACTAACATCTTTTTTTTGTGTTATGACCGTTAGAGACAATTCTCAGAGATTATACGTTAATTGTAATTTGACTCTTTATCCCATATTCTCATATTATCCCACTTGAATCTGTAATTTTTAGTCATTTGGTGTAAAGTAATTTCCCAATACCATTTGACTCTGCTAATTTTGGTCAAGTTTTGGTATACGCGTGTGAAGCCATCCATTGTGTATGCATTCAAATAGAAGATAGATAGGTTTTACTTCAAACTAACTAGATTTTTAATATACACTAACTCACGCTCGCATCAACCTGGAAAGTGTCTTGACACTTCTTTACTGTGAGTACAGATATGCTGAAAAAAAACTACTAAATAATAGCCCAAAATATTCAGGTAAAACATTATTTTTATCATGGTGATATTAAGTAACCTAATAAAACACTTTATGAAACCGCACAGATATAAAACTATAGAATACAGCTAATCCTCTGGTAGGATTGTGAAAACATTTCTTAAAAACACACTTATATCATTAGTATGTATCAGTAAATTAGTCATGGTTTCTAGGAAACAGTCTTATGCTCCTAAATTGTTTCTAAATTAAAATATAAAAAACAAAAAAATGTTTCTAATTAACAAATGAGTTAAATATGAATAATTTCTCCCTTTTTTCTGATATGTCATAAATTTGACTTTCTAAAAATATTAGCCATTCTGTTGTAAATTTGTTACCTTTAAAAAGTTTTTACCTATATTTTAAAATACGTTAAAAGCCTATAATTACTATAAGTGTTATCAATATGATCAATTTAGTAGATGTAGTAATAATGATAGCTAGTTTGTAACAAACATTCATAGAAGTATAAATGTAATGGCCTAAAAAATAAATTAAAGCTTTAAATTTTGTATACAACAAGCATTATGTTAACATTATTAAATTTGAAATTGCATTTTTTAAGTAGTAAAGCAGAATTTGTTACTTTTCAAATAAATAAAATACTATATTTTTATTACAAAAACTGTTCCGAATGTTTATAAATAAGTTCATTTCGTACATGTTGTAAGCTAAAGTCTGTAGTACCTAAAATTATTCTGTTGACAAAGTTAACATACAAAGAATTTGAATGTAATAAGTAATAAGTACTGTTGAGTACTTACTCTCAATCTTCTTTCTCATGACTGGAGTGACAAAATTTATAAAATAAGAACAGCAGAAAACTGTCATTAACCTGAATTGTGAAGGATCGCTCTTAGTAATTTTTTAAATTAACCGTTTTCTCAATAAAGTTATACAAATAATAACTACAATTAAAAAATTATATTATGTTAATCCAAGTACTATCTAAAAAATATTACCAACAACAAATGCTGTTGCGGTTGCTGTCTCGATACTGGAACAATCCCCCTTAAGGATCTAATTGAAAACTGAGTTTCCCCAGAATTTCCTGCACTACTTATTGCCTCAGATTGTTGTTGATGATCATTAGAAGCTCCCGTTTGCACTTGTCTTACTTCTTCGACATTTGGTGAATCTTCTTCATTAACTATTTCAACTTCGTTATTGTCACCCTCTACTTCTACGTTGTAACGCAGTTCTTCTTCGATTTCTTCATAAGCGTCATTTTCAAATTCTTCATCTTGAGGATTATGAGTTTCCCCTTCATCGCAATCGATAATTACACAAGCATCATCACCTTCTTCATCTTGATCTCTTTGGCTCGATGTCGGTACCTATAAGTTAAAAATGTCATAAGTTTAAAACTTTTATAACAGACACATTATTGTGATGATCTCACATAATTAAAAAAAATGACTTTTGCTCTGCTAATGACAGTGCAATAGAATTAATCATTTGTTATCATTTTTTTATTTATGATACTTTTTTAAAACTTAAATGTTTTTTTTCTCAATTCGATTTTATAGCAAATGTATATGTTAACAACAGAGAAAGTCTCCTGAATACTAGATAATTGAACGCAAAAGTGCCGTCGCATGGTGGTAAACGATAGAAAAAGACTGCATTATAAAAATTAAATATCTCCGGAAAGGATTTATATTTTCCTATATTAAATAATTAGAAAAGTTCTTTTCATATCATAGTCCCCTCGACCCCTTTTTTAGTAAATTTTTATTCTCTTTTCTAGTCATTCACGTGTAACCTTTTCTTCAGTTAATGACTTGATTTGTTGTTTTCCTACCCCGCGACCTCGCACCTTCATTACAATCGTTGAGGCATTAATTTTTGAATTAATGATATTTTTGCTAAAATGACAATTTGACTTTTATTTTTAATCTTTCCATACCATACAATTATAATAATTTGACGTTAATTTTTCTTAAGACGATTTTTCAATCAGAAAAGTAGACAGTAAATGATAGAAAAAATTTTTCTCATAAATTTCTTCATCACTTTACAATACAACTCTAGTATTTAAAGAGTACTATTATAGAATTTGTATTGTAAATTTAATTTTGAATTTTTTAGTAACAGGTATCACTTTTGACATTGAATCTATGTAACTATTAAGTTACTTTCATAGGTTATTCAGTTTTTCGTGTAATAAGTATTTTAGAACCAATCATAATATTATCAGAACTTTATCATAAGCTTACTGAAGTTATTTATTAATTGTATTTATTAAAACTATTTATTTTGAAGTCCAAGGTTTCAATAATGATTTGTGGATCAACTGGGTACGAATAAAAAATTTCTTTTTACAAAAACTTTCTAATTAATAATTAAGTATTTGACTGATTTTAAATGATTTTTTACTCCTGAGTTAAAAATAAGGTTCTCTACATGCAACATAAATATTAAGAGAAGAAAGTTTTTGAAGTTCTTTAACAAGTCAATATGTTGGTGCATCAGTGTAGGAAATGATGGGTCTCGTTAATATGTTTTCTTTATTGTTGGTAGACATATAAACTAGGAGCCGCAGAATGTATGACAGTTATCATTTATTTATTGTTATGTTTCAATATATCTCTGTAGTTTTTTAAACATATATTGTCGTGTTGTATCCGTTGAGAAAATAATAAGGTGTGTTATTTACGTGTTACACATTTTACCCTGTAGCTTCTATAATTTTTTCGAATGTGTTAGGCGATGTTTATTTAAGATTTCTCAAGTAAGTTCTCTTATCTCGTTTGTCAAGTAACTCAAATTCTACATTATGGTATTGCTTAACTAATTCCCAGTGCAACAATTCTAAGTGATGCGATAGGTTCACTCTCATTCTCTACTATTTTTTTTTAATTCTAAATTGAGACAAAATTCATATGCTTAGTTAAAAGCTTTAGCTGTTTTAGTGACTTGTGCTGGCAGTTGACTTTCATAAATTTTTGTGCGTACTAACGAAAATATACTAAAATCTTAGTTCAAGATTCTACTTTCACTGTAGGTTTTCGTGTGCCAAACAAAACAAGTCCGCTATACTTATTGCAGGATTTAAACCTAATTTTAATATTATTTTAATTAAACTGCTCACAAACGGATTCAACTTCACTATCTAAATTAATGATTTTGACTTGAGCTGACGTTTTACTGAGATTTTGCTTCAGGCAATTACAGAATCGATTAGTAGCATCAAATTTATCAATGTTTAATGCAAAAACTGAAATGGCATATATTTAAAATATATTAAGAGATTATTTAAGCAATTGCACAAATATAACTGATTTCAAAAAAATGATTCGTGTAATAATTGATGTTTTTAAAACTTACCAAACCATTATGTAATTATTAGTAAATGAATGAATTTGATTGTATTGTATTAAAATTGTTTTTTTGACCAATAAATGTAATGCACCGAAAACTTTTAATATGAATTGGCTTACAGAAATCTAAGAGATACCTGATGATTGTAATCTCATTCAATCACTTGTTACACTGACGTACAATAGGGCCAATCGAGAAAAAAATGTTTAAAACCACCTACAGTCCTCAATTATGAACCGATTTCTAATTTTCTTCTCACAGTGCTTTAAATATTCACAATCTGCAGCTAAAAACAACAATAAATTGAATGAAAAAATAAAATAAAAAAAAACTCTGTCGATTACGGCTGATTGCACGCGAGTGAAGAGCATTTTTCGACCACCTCCCCCCCCCCCTGGCGTACTTTTACCTACAATTACGGAGGTAATTAAGCCACGTACTTGACTTAGAAAAAAAATTTTTTTTTCCATCGACTACGTAGTCGAATTATAAGCAATTCGAAAATAACACGTCTTACGCAATTTAATAGTCTAATGTATTTGTCTTATGAATTTCAATGTCTTATGTAATTTAGTAAAAATTAAAATGTAAATCACGATATTAGACATTTTAGTAACTTTCTTTTTGCAGAAAGTACTATTGTTTATCATAGTTCTTAAACATTGTTTACAACAATAAGTCTGCTCACTTCTCGGATGTATAATCACGAAATCTGTGTTTAGGAGATCGAAATACATAAGTAAGCTTGCGTGAGAATTTGGATACGAGAAATGTTGTTTACTGCCACCGTCGCCTGGACTGCTGAGTTGAAAGATTTTAAGCACTAAAAACATACACAATGGGGGGGGGGGCATGTTACATCAAATTTATGCATTCAAAATCGTAAAACAGTTCAATAACATTGAAGTACAGTGTTTAAGTAAATGTTCAAGCCTTCGTAAGTTCCAAAAAATTTTTGAATCAATTTGTAACATGCAATTGAAAATTTTAAAAAACGTGATTTTTGAGACATTGGGAATTTTTTACTCGAATACTACCCATCGTGTAAACAAATCATAGATATGTTTTTGCTTAAAATTCTTCGAAGAAAAGAATAAAAAATTTTATTTACACATTTAAACAATTATTTAATTTGTTGACAAAAATTGTTAAAAGCCTAATTCCTCCGGGATTTCGGCTTTTTATACTTAAAATTCATGATTAGGAGTTCAAAATACATTGAAAAAACCTGAGTGAAAGTGTGAATGCCCATCGGCTGTGGGAACCTACTGGGCCTCCTTAGTATGTTCTTCGTATTCTTCATTTATGTTTTCTTGTTTTTCTTATTCCTCGTTTTTGAACCATTATAACTCGTCAGTCCCAAGTCGGTGCTTCTTTTTGCCTGCTAATTACTTTTCGCTCACCGGTGGGAGGAGGAAAAATTCCTGCCCTCTCGAGCTTAACGTTGGTTTCCGCCCTAGGGCGGTAATGCCCTAGGTAAGAAATATACTGAATGATAAATTTTAATTTACTAATCTCATTATGGTATTCTATTGTTTAAGAATTTTTATTATTTAATTAAAATAGTATGAAACTAAATTTGGTTTTACCGTAAATTGTTTATACATAATCAATTTATAACACTAATACGTATATTTCATATCTTAAATGGAAAGACTTTGAAAGTAGGGGGGGGGGGGTTAGCGCGTGAAGTGCACCGGGGGTGGAACCCAACTAGTATGTTTATACAGATATTTATATATATTTGCAATGTTCATTTGTCTGAATGAGGCTTATTCTATGTGGATGTAATCATTCCGGTAAAATGGACTTTACACGAAGCCGCCCACTTTGACAAATAAAAGAGTCACAAACACTCAAAAAAAAAAAATCGTATGATTTTACCACACAGTGAAATGCGTGGTTTTACCATGTGGTACAATTACATGGTTTTTTTATCAGAGAACACACAAGAAGAGCGTAAACGTTCAAGCGTTTGCACTAGAACGAGGTAAATCTTTTCGCTTTAAAAAACTTGTGTAAGTTATCTTAAGCGTGTAGAGATTGTAGGGCTATACCACTTATACGTTGTTTAACACTTTGTCACTGTTTAGTATCTGGGGGAATTTGCTCCGTATCCCGATCTTCAGTTGATGATCTAACTTATAGGATCAAATGTTTGTAACTAAGTGGGCTGTGTGCAAATGAAAAAGGCCTTAAATAAGCAGTCACCTGTGTCAAGTCACACATCAGGATATGGGAAAGTGATAAGAAGTACTTAGCTTCTCAATAAGTTATAAGAAAAACTTTTATGAATGTAAGCAACATAATGAGTTCATTAATGCGTCCTAACACTAGCGTAGCAATGAGATATATGTGTACTGCAAATGTACTTTAGTAGTTAACAGAGCGAGAAGCATGTGCAAAGCTATTTGTGCGTATACTTATATTATAATATCGATAAGCTGTCGCACAGGGCAGTTAAGCGAAGGTATAAAGTTTGTATTAATAGTGTAAGTAATACGTGTAATAATAGTCAGATAAAGTTTGTGACGTGGGAAACCGACGTCACAATAGGAAGGTATGTCGTAGTAACAGACAAGAGGAGAGGCAGCACTATGCACACCAACACTACCCCACCCACGGCCCTTGTACCGACCTATCCCTTCACTTATCCCTACTATAGGCAGCACTGCCAGCCCTTGACTGTATGCAGCGGCAGGTCTGTGTGCGCACCAACGCATACACAGGCAGGTAGCTACAGTATCAGGGAGCACGAATCAGCAGGGCGACAAGAAGGGTACTCTCCGTCTTGTCTGTTTCCCGCCAGGACGTATAATCCGAGGGCTTCGCAGCGTTATATAGTTCTACGGGTGTGTGTGCTAGATGCGACTGTGTGCTGTACCGAGCGGCCAACGGAGGCGCTCAACAACGGCTACCTGTTGGCTACCCGGACTGCCACAACGACTTTCACACACACGCTGTCAAGGACTACTGGGTTCGAGTGCCAACCCCTGCTCGTCGGACATTTCGGTGCCCGAGGATAGTGCTACAGAGAGACCCCTGCTGTAGCAAAAGAACGGTAGGCCTATTTCCTATTCATCCCGTCCCTACCGTAGATAAGCATTGTGCCGAGCAACAACTGACGAACCTGCACCTGCAAGGCTAAGGTTGTATAGAGTCAGGCCAAGTCAGATAGTTGGGCAGAGTAAACATTGTATAGAAATAATAAGTTTTGAGTTATTAATAAATGCAAATAAATGCTTAAATGTTTACCTCGCCCATGTATGTATACTGATTGCCAGCTATCTCTCCTATCCGCTTAGCCCTATAGTAAGTCATAATAAAGAATAATTTTATATGTGCCGTGTCTTGCTGCTGACTGCAAGGTGAGCAAGGCACGACACATCACAAGTTATAAAGTATTATATAATGTATTTTCCGTATTATAAGATTCAGCACGGGAATTGAGCTTTGAAATTAACATGTAACCAAAAGTATAATAAACACTGATTTACTAGCAAAGGTGTTGAACGTTTAAATGCAATTAAAATTAGATAAAACAAAACACTACGTACAATTAAAATTAGTTCAATCTTAAACAATATTCGCTTGGTGCAGCAATTCAGAAAAGTGCCACCTCCAGTGAAAAATATGTCGATACTAGCTAACAAGAATACACATCTTGTTAAGAAAATGATACGTTACAAGCGTTTATTTCAGCAATAATTTATCTCTAAAAATTGACGTAATTTCTTCGGGTGTTGAGTATATTTCTGAGCTGAAAAATACCTAGTTGCGGTACATCGACAAAAAAAAATTTTTCTCTTAGCATGGTTTTATTTTGTTAGTGAGTATTGTGGTTTTTCTTAAATATGAATTTACTTCGTGGAGTACTTCTAGTTAGCATTCCATACGACAGATTAATTTTTTTTTCATGAAATTGTTGAAAAAAAAAAGAACTTTTTTTTCTATTAATGTTCCACTTAGGACTAAAAGAAATTAATTTAGTTAAAAAAGATACATTGTTTTTAAAATGAACCCTTTTATCATATTGTTCATAAGAGGCTGTGTATTCTTGTTAGTTAGTATCGACATCTTCTTCCCCGCAGGTGCCGTTGTTTTAAATTGATATACGAAGTGAATATACTAATAACAAAGAATTATGATGACCGTCTGCATAATTCCCTTTATACATATACACATGTATATATATCTTCCTGTATTGTGTAGTTCATTTAGTAAGTCAGGTTACAACCCTCCCTCCCTCCCACACGATAAGCCACGCAAAACGATAGCTGCCCCCAAAATAAGAAAAAATTTACTTTGTTTCTCTGATATTTCAGCCCAATACTTTTTTGGTGTCACCTACTCTGGCCCTTACACGATTTTTGAGAGCATCTTAATAGCCCTTTATCTCACATGTACTTAGTTAATTCAAAACACACATTTTAATTCAGGAGTTATATAAAAGTATCTGTAAAAGAATTAAATAATGCGTTTAATTATTAAATATGATAATACATTTTTACAATGAGTGTATAGAGTATTCATAAATAAAAAGTGTATAAATATTGTCCAAATACTTGTTGGAAATTTTTATAAAAAATAAATTTGGACAAAGAGTACATGGAAAAAATAGCTTCTTTAGTCGAATGCTGCTGCTGTTTCGCGGTCTTTTCTGGGGGCTCGTAAGAAAAATTTTCCATCCGATCAAATGAGTCAGAGTGGACAAATTTCTGTGCGATGTGCATAATTAAAATATTATGAAAATAAAACATAATTATTATTTCTAACCGATCTGTTTTTCCCTAACCTTTATTATTGATCTCATTTCGATTATAGAAATTTAATGGCACATAAAAATCGCCTATTAAGTCAAAAATAATTTAATAATGTTTAATTCAAATTATTCGTAATTTATTACAAATAATAAATTTATTTCCTGTATTATCAACTGTTGTAAAGTTACTTACTTCATTTAGTATATGATTTTATTATAGTTTTGCATCTTCACATTTACATTATATAAAATCGAAAATTTCTTCCTAAACTATATTTTCTATTTCTTTGTTATTTTCACGTTAAATTTGTACAAAAACTTCCGTATTCAGTTTTCCATCTAGGTAATGCCACATACAGTTGACCATGACATAATTAAGGTTTATTCGCCCAAGCCTACTGCGTCGAAATTTTGAATTTGAGTTTCTTTGATAGTCGTTAAAAATAATAAAATCAACATAAAATTGCTTTCTGTATAAATTTAACAGTCATGACGAAGTAGTCCTTGTGTCCATAGTCATGTTTAGAGTAAAAATTGTATGTACAATTTTTTATACCGTTATGGTTTCTGCTTTAATATCGTATTTTAATAATTTAGTTTCTTGCAGTCTTGTACCGTTACATGCAACTCTAGATATAATTTCTCATCAAAATAACTATTACTCGAACTGATGAAATGGAGTTCATTGGGTGAAAGCCATTTACTATTCAGAATTTTCAAACAAAAATTTATTTCATTGTTTTTATCAGAGCTACCAACAACAGTCAAAGCCATTTTTTTTATTGTTAACAAAATTTTCTGTAAAATAAATTTAGTAATGTTTCCATGTATCATTGTCTTTATTGTTTTCTGAATTCAAAAACTACGCAAAAAATTGAGGGATTAAATTTATAAAGATATTAATAAAGAAATATTAATGAAACATTCTGAGCTTTTTCTTTAAAAAAAATTATTCATGCATTTTAGCGGTCGAAGAAATAAATTTATAGAGTTGTGTGATGAAATAGTTAAATTTTTCCCTACGGACGAAGATAATAAGTTGGATTGATATATTCCTAGTGTGAAATATTCGTCTGCAAAAGGTTATTTGCACATTAGTTATAACAAATATAGACTTAACGAACTAGATCGAAAATGTTACATGGAGCGATCATCAACGTTTTTCAGGAAGTGTATACCATCCTTACCACATATCACTTTCATTTTAAAGTAGTGTTTATACATGTATACGTACGCACATGTTTGTGCATGCGTACATGCCCATGTCTTAGAAAAAAAAAACACGAGTTATTGATTTTTATACAAAACATTGACCTTTTGTGAATAAGTTTAGAAATACACTTTAGCGAAAGAGTTACATATATTATCAAGAGTTACAAAATATATTCATCGAAATAGTTAGATTTTACAACACAAATTAGGTCTATACCTTTTTTTATTGCACATACACACAGCTTTTAAATCTGTTACTAAATAATGCAGTTTTGTTTTTTTTGTTTATGATATTGACAGGTAGCCTAACAACTGTTAATCATAATGTAAAGATTTATAATTTTAATAGTATATTATTAACAATTTGTAATTTATTAGCTTAGAAAAACTGTCAGTAGTGACGGCTGCAGATTAAGAGTCGTCAAAAAACTATGTCGGTAGTTGATGAGGAATTGATCGACAAGTGGAATCGTCTTTTGACGACTCGCAAAAAATTTATGAAAAAACTATGATTAGAAGACAAATTGAATGCCATTCCAGATTCAAAATTTCGATTATAATTTAAGTTGTGGGTGTGTGTGTGTGTGTGTGTGTGTGTGTGTGTGTGTGTGTGCGCGTGCGTGAAAGAGAGAGAGACAGAGAGAGGAATGAAATGATTAACTAGAGTATACTAAATTTGTAGTTACGTATGCAGTACGAACTAGAGAGGAAACTAACTTTCATTTCTGCTCAGGTGCATGTATAAATATATCGACGCCTCGGACGAAACAAGTCCAGTTCAGATTTTCCCATTTATAAAATAACATTGAAAAATCTGAACTGATTTTGTTTTTGTCCGAGGCGTTGATATATACGACGTTGTGTACGAAGTCAGCGAAAGATTAGCCAAGGGGCCTTCGAGACGGCAAAACTCGACCGCTTCCGAGCTCATACGACTGACTCTAAACATAGTAGCAATGCAGCAGCAGCAGCAGCTTTACAGATATATATGTATACACACGTTCCGCTGCTGCGGCAACTGAGCAGAGTAGGGAAAGCATGTCCCTAATATATGTTCTACATTAAATCAAATGTAATGACAGATTTTTTTATACGTTATGAATCATGTTTGAAGCTAGACATTTTACTAGATCATACCAATTTTATATTAGTGTACAGTTATAAATGAACGAAATTATTATTTTTTTTTATTCATTATCACCCGTAGGCTCAGACATGGCATTTTTTTACACAAACATAGTGTTAATTAGCCATCGGTGCACTTGAGTTATGATCAGATGTTTATATATATATATACACATCTGGACCAACTCAGTCACACCTATGGTCACGTAAAAGAAGCGTCAGAGAAACAGTTAATCGACCTTCGAGAATCAAGAGCACAGGCGAAAGGGCGAGACTTGAATGGTGACCAGACGATCACACATCCAAGTACTAACCGCGCCAAATGCAGCTTAACCTCGGAGATCGACGGAACTGCAACTCTACCGTTGCGTCACCACGACCACATGAACGAAATTATTTTTACATGTATAAAATAAAATAAAATAATGATCTGAAATATGATTTGCGCGATTAACTTCAACGTGATTCTTATGTATTATATATTACAGCCCCGAATGAAGTATCATTTTACTTTTTCTGTTTAAAAATTCGAAATTACCTAACCAAAAAATCAAAAAATTTGGCACAACAAAGCATTTTTTTAAATTTAATAAGGTAAGTTACTACATTAGATACACATATTTATATATTTAAGATTGTATATTCCCAAAGCTAATTAAAAATAGGTAGTAACAAATTACTTATTTTATTCGTTAGTGAACTGAAAAATTAAGATACCAAGTAATCTTTTATATTTATTTCACATTTTTATATAATTGTGAATATAGACTTGTGAGTCGCTCAATTGCAATTTCGCTGCTACAACTGTTACCTTTATATCTTCTAACTAAGATTTATGTTAACAATCTATAATGTTAGTTCTTTACATACAATCAACGTAAAATGCTCTTTTCATTCTTCCAATAATATTATATCTCTCTTTTTTCTTTAGTTTTGGAATCCATCATAGTTCTATATTCATAATCTATACATTTAGAGCATTATATGTTATTTGCTAACGACAACACTATTTATATAGATTACGAAGGACGAAGATGCTATGGAAAAGATTACAGTTGCAGACGAAAAATTTAGAAAATAAAGCGATACTAATAATTTAATCCCATTTCTTCGAGTAGCATTAAGTGAAACATCGATTACTGGTGCCAGATGTTTTATAATTATTGTAAAAACGTCGTGTACGAATTGGACACAGTAATAGAGGCCGTTGACACTTGTTACAAGTGTATTACGGCATTAAACCATAAACTAGGATTTAGAAAAACTTGTTCACACTTATGGCTATTTGTCGAAGAACAATTTTTTTAGATCAAAGGACTGCAGACTCTCTATATAGTCAAAAATAATCTTATCAAAGAATTAAAGAAGTGTAACTTATATTTTTTTTGTGATTTTAAAATTAAGCAGCAAAAATTCTAAAAATATTGCAGAGCAATTTATTGACTACTAACTGTAAAAATTTGTTTTAAAATAGTCATTTATGTAATACTGCCAAATTTGTGTAGAAATAATTTTAAGGTTTTAATTTTGTTTAATTGTTTTATATTGGTAGAATTACAAACTATAATTTCTCAANGTACACTTTAACTTTCAGAGACAACGATCTAGAAAGTGTAGCATACTGCTTATTTGTAAAAAAAGTAAATAATTAACCAAAAAGTATTGTCCAAAATTAATGTTAATACCGTGGTATGACTTATATAGATAAATTGTCGATAAAAATTTACAGAAAAATAGATTATGATAAATTTTTTCAATGCAATAAATGTCAGAAAATGATGTAAATAAAAAACATTACATCTTAAAGAGAAATAAAAAAACTGTATAAAAATTTATGTAATACTGCCAAATTTGTGTAGAAATAATTTTAAGGTTTTAATTTTGTTTAATTGTTTTATATTGGTAGAATTACAAACTATAATTTCTCAAAAAGAAAAAAAAACGCTTTTATGCATTAGCTTTTAAGTTTATATAATATGTCAGGCATATCTAGGTTAGCAGTTCAAGACATAATTAACGAAGCACAAAGTGCAATAAGTAAAGCGTTTATTATTTACTTAGACCAAAACATACAAAGTATATTAAAAAGTCAAAAACTAAAGTATTTTTAGAAGAAAATTAATTTACTTTCCAAAACCTAAGTACAGAACATTTACGAATACAAATTTTTAAACAAGCGAATTTAAACATAGATCTAGAATGTTTCTACATTGAATCGAAAACAGTTTTTACAATTGTTAGTATGTTTGAAATAATAATTTCTAAGGTTTCTCGATCAGCAGTTTATCTGCCTTTAACATATAGTTTAAAAGGTATATTGGAAACTCCAGGGATATTTCAAGTTCTTGAATAGTATAAATCTCAGCTTGAACATGAAAAGTATTAGTATGTAATGTAATGCAGGGAAAATTGTGGAGAAAAAAGTACGCAAAGGAAAATAAACTTCGTCTACTTTTATTTTTTGACGACTTCGAAGTTGGCAACACACTAGGGAGTCAATCAGGTCAGCAAAAACTATTGGGTGCATATCTATCGCTCCCTTTTTCACCTTTAAACTTGATGTATAAAATGGAGAATGTTTTACTGCTAAGTATTGCGTATTCCAAGTATGTAAAATTATTTGGCAATGTAGTTTTTAATAAAGTTTTTCAGGAATTTAAGTATTTAGAAGAACGAGGATTAGAAAATTAAAAATAATGGAAAAACAAGGTTAACAAAATTTTAATTAATTTTAGCGCTGGGTAATAATTTAGGCTTAAATGCTACATGCAGATTTATTACAAGTTTTAAGGTAAATCGATTTTGTAGAATCTGAGCTGCTACATTTTTTATGTGTAAAACTATGTACGACATTGATGTAAATCTAATGCAGAATAGATTAAATTACAAACGAGATGTGAACAATCGATTTATCACATCAGGAGTAAAAGAAGAGAGCATTTTTTATAATATAAAAAATTTCCATATTACGGAAAACCAGACCATTGATTTAATGCACGATCTGTACCTAGGAATCATTCCCTACACAGTTGGTAAAATTTTAACTGCCTAAATAAAGTAGATAAGCTATTCAGATTAAATGAATTCAATGAGCAAATAAAAAAATGTAACTTCGGAGTAAATGAAAAAAATACACCACGCCCCTTTGCTACGGAATACAGTCAAAGTAACAAAAAGTAGTTAAAAAATACCAAAAAAAAAAAAAAAAAAAATTCAAACAATCAGCTGCAGAAAGCTTGTGTTTATGCCATAACTTGGGACTAATAATTGGTGAAAAAGTTCCGATTGACAATGTATAGTGGTGTTTGTACTTTACTGTATAAAAAATCGTAGATATTGTAACAGCTCTGCATAACGTCAAAGCCAATTTATTTATTTTAAGAGATCCATTACGCAGACATAACTTATAGTATTATAATCTATTTGGCGATTTAGTGCCGAAAATGAGATATAGATTCGTATCGTTGAAAATATGGAGTTAAACAGTCATTTTGTTAATTATTGGAGCATACCATTTAAGCGAAAAAATAATGAATTAAAAAATTTGATTTCTGGATCAAGTTGCAATAAAAATTCTCCGCTTACAATAGTATTGAATAATCAAATTCGCTCTATATATTTAAAATGTAATCGAGGTTGTAAAAGCTCTGATGATGTACTTGGACCAGATTTTATGAATAAAGATTATAAAATATAAACTCTACAGTGCCTCATATACAGTGGGCCAAGACATTTCAATTTGTTGAAATCAAAAATAAAACTTATAAAGCAGGGATGATGTTAACTGTTAGAGTAGATGATAATGACCCAGTTATGAGACAATTTCATAAAACTTATGAAATAAATAATAATATATTTTTTATTATATTGAGTAAATATAAAATTTTTAAGTAGACATTTTCACGCTCATAAAGTAGAATAACGGTTAATTACAATTACAACTACAATTAACAAATACGGTTGTAGAATTAATACACATTGATAAGATAGATTACGAGTCTATCATGCCTACTTGTAAAAAAAGGGAAGGATTATTATACTGCTGCAAGGTGTCAAGTTTAAACAATAATTAGCCAAGTCACATCGATTTCGACATATGTTTTTGTTATGTATGTAATGTTTCATAAAAATTGAAATATAAATGTTGCTATGAGTTATTGCTGGTTATTCTAAAACAGTTCAGTTATTTGACCACATGGTATGATTACTTTAATTTAAACTTTGATTAACACGTAAACAATTGAAGAAACTAATCAACATAATGTTTGACTAGATACGTCCACTATTTTTCCAAATGGATGAATATGTTGTATAATAAACGGAAAATTTTATTTGTGTAATATATCGTGAAAATTTTAAAGTAATTATTGATTATTGTACCCATTTTTTTATACTCACACATTCTCTGTGAATAAAATATATTTATAAAAATAATATTTTAGTTATTTATAAATAATAATAAAGTAAGGTCATGTTTACTTTTATTATGAGTGTTGTAAGCAAATGGTGATTATTGTAATTATTATAAAAAGCAAGAAACAATATTTCAAGTTATTGCATCACAGCATTTTAAATAATTTGTTGATAAAAATGCCTGAGGTACTGCCTATACTAATAACATAGGCGAAGCACAATACCGGCACTTTGGACGATCCTGAAGTACACGAAGAAAAGAACTGCAGTGATTTTTTCGGTTAACAACGGTTATGTTGGAACACTGCCAATTATCTCTGCAAAACTACAGTAAAAATTATCCTAAAAAAGGGATAAATATAGTGAATTACAGAAAAATTAGGTACCGTCCAAACATTGCACCAGTTTAACAGTAAAAATTACTGTAGTTCTTTTCTCCATAAAGCTCTTAGATTGTAAAGTGTTTGTTGCATAGATCTCACATTTCATTGATTTACGTACGAATCAAATACGATAGTGAATTTTGGAGTAAACTTTTCACGCACTTGGGTACGTTGTCTTATTAGTAAATAAAAACTTTTACATTTCAACACAACCAACAGTCAGTTATTAGGTAGTTTATTATGAGAGAAGTAAAGTGTTTGAGCGTTAACATTTCAGATATCAAGGGTTCTTTTGTATTGCTTTAACGTAAAAAATTATTTAAATAGCATGCAGTTTTATTTTATTTCTGCTCGTGCAAAATGTCAGTAAATTCGGTACTCAGTACTCACTTAATACTTCCTACCCTAATATTATTGGCTTTGCTAACGATACGCTACTAATGCAGACACGCAACGTTTCATTTTAAAATCTTAGCATCACATTTCCATTTATGTAGGCCAATAGTCAATAAAGCTGAGACGTAGAGCTGCTATTAGGTATGCTAGCTAATTTTCGATGACTCTCGTAGCGCAGTGCTACTAATGCTGCCATGCTATGTGTATAACGCAAGCTGTGACGTAGCATCCCTGTCTCTGTAGGCAAAACGCGACTAAAGCCAAGACGTACAGCTTGTACCATTGCCTTAGCCTACTGCCATTAAATCTCTTAGCGCGGGGCCATTGACACTACGATAATGTGAGCTGTGACGTAGCACCTTCACCTCTGTAGTCAAAAAAGCCGTTCTAATCCAAATGGGATGTTTACATTACTTATACCACCCAAGAGTATATTTATTTTGCTCCTCGTATGTTTTTAACTTCTCGACGCACTGTCCCTTTACTTGTATTTAACTCAACGATTACCTTATACAAACACAATGTAAATAAAACATAGAAATGTGGTGTTTATCTTTACTGCAGTTAGTATGTTGGTAAAAACTTGTAAGCTTTAATTTTTTTTTTTTTCGTGTCCATATACAGATAAGTGTCAAGCAAAAAGCTACGCCACTGCTTAAAACAAAGCTAAAACTTTTTTATAAATATGATTACAAGAAAACTGAGATAACTATATGTTGTCTTAATTAAAAAAAATTTAATAAAATTTGTTATGTTGAGCAGTGGTAAATAATAGTAATGAGAAATAAAAAAGGTTTACTAATTACTTTAGTATTTAAATTGTGTTCTTATACATTAAAACATTGATTATTAAAACGTACAACTATGTACGTCTCATACAAACACGTACATTACTAATGGAACTACAACTCATGTAAACAGCCATTATAACCTTTTCATGGAACATATACCTACTGTTACGCTGCATACATACTTTTTAATATTATTTATCATCACCCATAGGCTCAGATATTAATTTTTTTACGCAAGAATAGTGTTTTTCATCCATCCCTGCAAACCTCAGTTATTAAATATTTAATAAAAATGTTTACTATAGTAGAACAATTGTTTACTGGCCATGCTAGCAGCATATTATGCTATGACTTAACTTTAAACGTTTCGTATTTTCATAACATATTTTTTGTGAGGTATATAAAATATGAATGTAAAAGGTTATAATCGCTATCCATGTAACGACCGAACCGATTTTTTTGAAATTTTGCACACTGATTCTTGAAACTTGCAGAGTTGCTAGATGATTTTTGTATTTTTTTTTTTTTTTTTTTTGTCAAGTTAATAACAATTGCAATAAAAAGGCTTTAAGTTTTATAAAAAAATGCCAGCTGTGCGTTTTAGTTCAGTGCGATCCTCTAGCAAGCGTTGTCAACCTGAAATCGCAGTAAGTGAGTCTGGTGATGATACTTGCTAAACGTGTACTAAAGCTAAAAAATCGTCGCATTAATGCCAATCCGGAAAAATATAAACAAAGAAAAGAATAATAAAATAGCAGCTCATGTAATTCTTTGTTTTTTAAGTAAGCAATAATTGTAAGTCTTTTACTGTAGCTTCATCGTTTCTTACTGTACTAAGTAAGGGTAGTATGGTAGAACTAGCTAAACATCATATTAATATACCAAAAATTATGAATAGCTCGAAAAAATAGAGTAGTAGTTTCAATACATGATAACAGAATTTGATAAGTAGCCAGCAAGGCAGATATTATAGCCTTCAAAATACACACAAAATTACACCTTGATCGGTTTTAAACTATTCATGAACTGCAGCAAAAACCGAAAAAAGGTCCTCTCGAAAATGGTCATAAAAAAGTTGTTAGCCAGCACACGTGCATTTTTCAAACGTATTTCGCTTCACCTATAATTATTATCATCATTTAGATGTCTTAAAAATTGATTGCAAAGAAAGCACTATTCCATTTTGAACACGCTCGATCAAAGCATGCATTCGGAAAGTGGGTGTGGCCTGTAGAACTGTACTGAACTAGAAAACTGATTCTACCATACTAAAGGCATTCTTCTGGAGAGTTAATAGTTAAGCTTTACTTGCTAGTAATCGCATAATTGCTTGTTTAATAGAATCAAGCGTTTATTATGTTATGCATCTTTTTTTTAGTCAAAATCTACTAGAAAATAATTTTTTTTTTTTTCAAAATACTGTACATCAAATGTACCAAACAGCGCTTTGGATTACTAATTATCTGCTAAAAAATTTTCAAGCAATTAACAATCACATTTTGTATTCGGCTTCTTTTCTGTGGCTATTTCTAATTATTATCTTTTAATTCAGTCAATACTAGCAATGATATTTTGTGTATAGACGAACTAAGTCATATGTATTCCAACCCCCCACCCAACCCTTCCCTTTCGCCAGTCATCGGCCGTCCCTCAAAATGAAGTAAGATTCTTTTAAGATTTCCGTTATTTTGATTGGGTCAGTTATTTAATTGCCCAATCCATCCCTTCTTAGCCACCCTTATCGTTTAAAGACCACCTTCCCACAGGACTACCACCTTATGAGGTAAAATTAGTTGGGTTTGTCCGTAATTTTATTTGAAAAGAGATATGTATTTGGTGCAAACGTTTAAGTAAAAGATTGTACGTATAAAGAATTGTTTATTGTAGTATTTTATACAACTAACTCTAAGATAATGAACTCTATATTTTAAGCTTATTTCAAAGATTGTGGTTCCAAATTGTTTTAGTAATAGAGTAAATTATTGTACATATAACTGCTGTAGTATGAGATATGACGAATTCTTTTTATCAAAAGTGACTCATGCTAATACTACCTCAGTCACAACATCTATGTAATAAATTAACTTGAAGTTCAAAGAAATGCAGAAGATTAGCAAAAAACTACAACGGACAAAAACTCAAAGATCATATGGTTGAATAAGTACATGTTTAATACGAAAAAATATTCAGTACACTTTAACTTTCAGAGACAACGATCTAGAAAGTGTAGCATACTGCTTATTTGTAAAAAAAGTAAATAATTAACCAAAAAGTATTGTCCAAAATTAATGTTAATACCGTGGTATGACTTATATAGATAAATTGTCGATAAAAATTTACAGAAAAATANATTGATATGTTTATTTTTAATTGTCTGATTTTTTAAAAAAGTGTATTTCCTATCAATCAAAAATTCCTTCCCAAACAACAATTTCTGATTCCAAATCATTTTCACGGTTAATTTGCATGAATATCCTTTCTTTCGTTCTGCATGTTGATAACGATACATATTACTGTGAGAAAATAAAAGCTTTTTCAAGTATAAACCTACTTTATCAAAACGTTGGCTTAAAATTTTGTTGATGGTCATAGCAAATGCTAAGACTTAAAGAAATTGCTTTCTATAAAGCATGGAAAAGAATAACAAAGTATTACTTGTATTTAAAGTGATTTTTGGTCCAAAGACTTTGTTTTCAAGTTTTTCTGTTGTTATAATTCTAGCTTTAATATTGTACTTGGATAATTTTGTAATCTTTAATCGTGCTACGTTGGAGAAATCGTCGGCTATACTCAAACTTCTTATGAACATACGTATTGCTGTAACTTTTAAATTTTTTTCATGGCACATACCTTACGAACATTGTTTAGTATTTCAATAGAAAAATTCGTATAAATATCATCATTCGATTTATTGACATCTTTGTACGTAGCATGATCTATGCTATAATAAGTTGTCAGATATCCCAATGAAAACAATAAAAGATATACCATTAAGGCAACAAATTATGATAACTTATTTAAGTATGTCTAACTTAAAATATTGTTTAGTCTATCTTTTGACAAATTACAAATGTAAAATTTTTTAATCGTTTTAATTCTTGATACTATTATTGAGCTACTTTTAGTTAAACGTTATGGTTTTAAACTTTTTAAATAATATAGTGATTTATTAAATGTTTAATTACTTTGGTATTAAATACTACGAATTTTTTTGTTAAACGTGACTGATGTTGATACTACTTTCATAATAAAAATTATATAGTTATAGTTGTGTAGAAATATCAGTGCTCTTCTATAAATTGAGAAGTAAGAAAATAGGTAATCCGTTGGGAACGAGGTATAAGAAATAATCACACCTGGAGTATTTTTATTTCTTTTTTTAATACAGCAACGTTTCACTGACTATTTGTGTCAGCCTCATCAGGCTACAAGAGATATTTGTATTAGTTACATACGCACTATGACAGAATGTACAATACACTTTTACAATTACGAATAAAATTACCTCAGGTACGCGAGAAGTTGTGAGTGTTACGACTCACTTGTCACTTGTCGAACGATACAATAGGCAGAGTGGCCAAGTTTTGCCGACACAGGTAGACGTCTGAGGGTATTAACCCCGCTCAGGACCTTTAAACTTCCGTAATAACGGAATGTATGATTTATTACAGTGTAATACATCGTTCTTCTTGTTGATGTTATTGTTTTCTAACTTAATGAAGAGCATTTCGAAAATAATTCGCTTGCTACAGTTGGCTTCTTCATAGAGTACTTTTACCTTATTCCAATCGAACTCATGGTTATGTTTGACTTGATGTGCATAAACGACAGAGTCAGATTTAATATTTTGTCTGTGTTCATCTATGCGTATTTCAGTCGCTCGCTTTGTCTCACCAACATAGGTCGCCAGGCAGTTTTTATAGTGAAATTTTTATACAACGCTTGTCTCTTTGAGATTGTCCGTTTTCCCTAAACAAATGACACTATTGAGCTTATTATGTATAAGTGTAAATATAACTTTTATGTATGGTTTATCAATAAAATATAAAGGATAATTGTTACTTGATAAAAGGTTTTTTACCTTGAACATTCCCACTATGATATCTCTTGCTGGCCAGTATAATCGCTCTATCAATCAAGTTACGAATAATATTTCTTTTTTAACGGATTGGATGATCTAAAAAATAATTCAAACTACGTCCTGAAGAAGTAGGTTTTTTGAACCAGTCAAAAGTAAAACATTTTTTAATGTCTGATTGTGGTTAGATCTAAGAAATTAAGTTTATAGTCAATCTTCATTTCGTATGTAAACTGTAAGTTAGGATGATATGAATTAAAAATATTTACAACTAGGTCAACATAGTCTTTATTAATAAAAAGCAAAATATCATCGGCGTAACCAAAGTAAAAAACTGGGTTAATGTTATAGTTATTAGTTAAGTTAGACAGAAAATCAATTTCCAGGTCATCTATTACAAGATCAGAGAAAAGCGGTGAAACGGGTGATCCCATTGGCACGTCGAAAATTTGTTGGAAAAATTTATTGTCAAACATGAAATATGTATTATTAAATGAAAATTGGGTCTCTGTCGAATATCGTCAATGGGGATTCAGCATTTGCTAGCAATTGCAGCAAAGAGAGCGACTGAAATACGTATGAATGAACACAGAAAAAATTAAAAATCTGACTCTGTCGTTTATGCACATCAAGTCAAATATAACCATGAGTTCGATTAGAATAATTTAAAAATACTCGATAAGGAAGCCAACTATAACAAGCGAATTATTTCTAAAATGCTCTTCATTAAGTTGGACAACAATAACATCAACAATAAGAACGATGTATTACACTTTCATAAATCATAACTTCTGATATTACGAAAGTTGAAAGGTCCCAACCAAGCGGGGTTAATGCCCTTGAACGTCTACCTGCGTCGTGCTACATATTTAAACGCGCAAAAACTTGACAACTCTGCCTATTATATCGTTCGACAAGTGACAAGTGAGTCGTTATACTCACGAATTCTCGCGTACCTGAATAATGTCAGGTGAATGAGTGCGTATATAACTAATAAAAATACCTCTTGTAGCCTGATGAGGCTGACACAAATGATCAGCGACACGTTGCTGTATTAAAAAAAAAAAAAAAAATTCAAACAATCAGCTGCAGAAAGCTTGTGTTTATGCCATAACTTGGGACTAATAATTGGTGAAAAAGTTCCGATTGACAATGTATAGTGGTGTTTGTACTTTACTGTATAAAAAATCGTAGATATTGTAACAGCTCTGCATAACGTCAAAGCCAATTTATTTATTTTAAGAGATCCATTACGCAGACATAACTTATAGTATTATAATCTATTTGGCGATTTAGTGCCGAAAATGAGATATAGATTCNCTTTTTATTTCTCTGTAAAATTTACTCAAATAAATTTTGGTTAGCCACTTTTATCGACTTCCCGTTTTCGTGTTTTCTCTCTTTCTCCCCTATTCAAAACAGACAAAATTCTTTTTATTTATTTTTCCTTCCCTCGCCCTCTCAAAGTTTTGTGTCCACTTTCTAGTCATTCCTCAAAAAAATTATCTATTTGTTTTCCCTCCTCACTCCCTCTCAGACCTCATTAGCCTGTCTTAATAATATAATAATTGTTAGAAAATAATAAGACGTTACAAGGGGCGGCGTTGGCTCAGTAGTAGGCCTACTTTTTACAATACAACGCCATTCTAGGGGTCATGGGTTCAATTCACCGCAAGTGCAGATTTTTCAAAAAACCATTTTCACCAGAAAAAGACCCTATGAAATGTCAGCTGTTTTAAAGTGGGTTTTTCCGTAGAATTTTCCTTCAGAGTGATTCCAGAGTTTTTTCCTTGACCCACAGGTCTTCGGGCCTGGGTGAATGCGAAACAGTGTTAGGGCTAAAGGTAGGGATTAGTGGGTACGATGCCACGCACTAGGCAGGGATCGACGGCCCTACCGGCGAGGAGTGAACCCTGAAACATGGAGCTTCTACGGGGATGCTTATTAGCCTGAATCCGATGCTTCGGCAGAGAGCGCCGGCTTAACCACAGAGAACTGGACATCCTGACATATGTAGTTTTCTCCGGAGAATGGACTCGATTCATCATTGGTGCAGAGAATGTCAGCTTAACTAGCAAAGTGTTTCACGGGAGATACTCTTATAGTGCCTATGGTATCATGAGTATGTTTTTTTAGAGCAAAGTCAAAGTATTTCAAGGAGTTCAATGAAAAAAGGGAAGTTTAAATATATGATATCATGAATTGAACCAGTTGTTATTAAATAAAATAATAATTTATTAAGTTTATCATCATGTAAGCTCAATTTTTGGCTAGAAAGCTAAAAAATAGATCAAGTCAAAATTTGCCTTAAATTTGAATAATATTCCATTTAAATCAGGTTTTATGGATTATAACCAGTTTATATACATTAAAAATACTTAATTAGGGGCTTTTAAGGCCACTGATTAAAAATAAAAGTTCTTTTTATAAAAGACAAATCCCAATAGGTTAGTTGATGGTTAGACAAGTGATGATGGTTTTTTTAAAAAATTAATATTTTGCATATTGCTCTTAGGATTTCTCACAACATGAACCATGAACCTAAATCTTACTTCGACTCTGAATGTGAGAGTAAGATTCAAAAGATAATTACATATTGTAAGTATAGCACTGTTAGAGTATAAAGTATATTATTTAAAAATTCTTGGGCAAATATAGTATGTTTTTCAATTTTCTAGGACATTTAAAGTTGTTTATCTTTCTGTTTTTAGTTAAGAACAATTATTTTTTAATATGTTCGTTTTCAAAGTAAATAGTCACATTTAGTTCTTCAACACAAAACTAAAACCATCGAAATAATCGTACAATTGTTACTATAGTGATCATGCTTCGATTGTTTTTTTTTTTTTTTTTGAACAAGTAGCATTCGACAAAAATCTCACCCGCAAAATTATTAATTTGTTTCTTACAAAAATTTTCATATAAAAAAATCATGTTAAGTGTTATCTTGTATTTTTAAAGCTTTCTTGTGGAATTACAGAAGCCTTAATCTATAAAATTTAGTCCACTTCTTTTCATATTTTATTATTTTAATGCCATAAGAAATAATTTTACTATTTGTAAATCTATTGTTCGGCAAATTTTTTTTACGTTAAACAGATGCAATGTTAATTTAAGCTATTAATACATTTTATTTTCTAGAAAAATAAAATAATAGATTTTGCTATTCTTTTCGAACATAGTTTTATAAAAAGGTTTTAAATAAGTTTTTTAATTTTTGTTGTTTCTATCAAAAATTTGTGTAAAACGATTTTTATATGTTCCTTACCATAGGCACAATGTGTAACTGCCACTCTGCACCCTTGGGCCATACTTTGCGCCCTTGTAACCACTTTGAGCCCACGGGCAGAAAAGTTTATTGCAGCCTCCAGTTCCAAGTACTTTTCTGTCTGTTGGAATATAAGTTAATTTATATTACATTAAATGCGTGAGTAGTGACATCTGTTATGCGGCATGGGCACTGTGAGTGCGAGATGATGTGTGCGTATGCTCTGCAGTTTGTACAGTGATGCAGTTGGGAGAGACAGAACATAGCCGTTGCCGTGCATGCATGCTTTGGTAGAGTCTCTCGGAATTATGAGAGGAGAACTTGTAATTATGTTTAATTTTTATTTCTATTGTAAAATATATTCATTTAAGTATTAACAAGTATTATATCATTGATCTACTACCTCATAGTATACTTATTTAACTGTCCTAAAGCCAAAACTGATTTACCAGGAGTAAAGTGTGCTTATTGGCAAAAAATTGCACTTAGCGCCTTTAGTAAAAAACATTATACGTGACTCACAAGGTAATGTAAAATTTATAAGTAAAATCAAGCAAAAAGTATTCAATTAATAGAAAGCATTATGGCACTAGTATGATACAATTCAAATATTGTAATTTACGTACAATGTTATCTGATATACTTAAATTTTAACTGGCAGTTTCTTCATCATGCCTCAGCCCCACCTTACAATGAGGCATAATTTCTTTAATTTTTATGTGAAATTACGCGACAAAATTTTGGTTTAGCCTCTCTTAGTCACATCTTTACCCTCCTTCAGCTCCCCTCTTCCACGCATCTACCTCTCACCTGCCTTAATACTCCTCTTAAAAATACAGCAAAATTCTTTTTATTTCTCTGTAAAATTTACTCAAATAAATTTTGGTTAGCCACTTTTATCGACTTCCCGTTTTCGTGTTTTCTCTCTTTCTCCCCTATTCAAAACAGACAAAATTCTTTTTATTTATTTTTCCTTCCCTCGCCCTCTCAAAGTTTTGTGTCCACTTTCTAGTCATTCCTCAAAAAAATTATCTATTTGTTTTCCCTCCTCACTCCCTCTCAGACCTCATTAGCCTGTCTTAAAAATAAAGATAGATTCTTGTTACTTTCCTGTAAAATCAACCCAATTTAAATTTCGTCAGCAACTGAATAATACATAATTTAGCTCCTATTCTGCTTCATCTGCCACCTTCACATTCATTTTACTTCAGCAATTATAACCCTCCCTTGCTACTAAAAAAAGGAAAATTTCCTTTATTCCCATGTCATACCTTAATAAAACTTGTGTATATTTTATTCTATTTTTTTCACACTTCTTGTATCACCATGTAAACTAAATCCAATAAAACGTGTGTACATTTTCATCTATTTTTCCGTTACCGCCCTTTATCCTTTATGCAAGTAGACTAGCGCGTTAATATTTATGTTGTTATTCTGTACTTTATTCTTTAAAATAATTAAAATATACCTATGTGGATGACGTAATAAACATATCATTAATGATATTGTATATTATGGTAAAATACTAACAACTATACTGGTCATCGGTAATCAGTCTTCTTGTAAAATCATAAAGCTGTGCCCTATTTGAAAAGTGATGAAAATAATTCCATTTTTGCTGTAGTATTTATTTCTACAACAAAAGTACGTTTTATGCAATCAAAAACTGTATATTCATATTAAATGTTTTCATGTAAGGACACTTTTTATAATAACGCAAGAAGCTAATTGTGTCGAAAACCCACGAACAGACAAAACTATGGACAATCAAAACAAACAAGCTATAGGTCAGGTGCATAACCAGTGCTGCCTTCATTTTTCTTTAAAACCCATGTTAAATCTTACGGAAAAAATAGTTCAAGTGGTTGTCATTGGCGAATTTATCCTAAAAGCCCATAAGCCACAATGTTAAAGTGACTAGTGGCGCCAGCCCTCCCCTCCACCCTCATGGACTTAGCGTATACTGTTAAAAGATATTAGTACATCATACCCTGTGGAACATCAAATAAAGAAAAAATACTGAAATAATGTTTTAATTCTATTTTTATGGTTTATAAAAGATAAAAACTGTGTACAAAAAACAAAGGTTTGCACCTAACAGCTATAAAAGGAAAATATACTTGAGCTAACGGGACAGTCTCCAACGGGCAAGCATCACGAACCAATGGTGCTTTAAATACCAACGTCTTTGACGTTATATCAGACGTTAGAAAAGATCTCTACAACTAGCTCCAAAGCTTCGGACTTTGTAATTTTTCTCCCAATCAGTCTGGGGCTTTAAGAGCAAGCCAGAGAAGATCACGCTGAGGTATCCAGGCAGTCACAATTGCTATAAACTTCAGTCAAGAAAGACTTTACGTAAGAAGCTCACCGGTCTTTTTTAGGGTCATCGGACGTCAAACTATCTTGTCAACAAATAAATTAGAACTGAACAAAGTTGACAGAAAACAGCCTTTAGGGGTCACAAAAGTTTTAAGCATGCCAATGGTCGCAAGATGGTGAATTGGAAGGAAAACTTCAAACGTATGTAATGAATACAATTTTAGGCGTCAAGAAACTGTGGTAGAAAATTTATCAAGATTGGAACAGCAACGCCAAAATTGACAAATAAAGAATCCATTGAGTGAGAGATCAGCTTTTTATTGTACCTTCACAGTAATCTCTTAAATCTTTCAGATTTTTAAATAAGTAGAAAATGTATTTGTTTTGTTGTGGCGATAAAAAATGTAGAGATTAAGCTCCAGGACTTTGTTGCTCTGATAATAAAGTTGTGAGATGAGAGAAAAAATTCTTTTTTTTAATATACATTTTTTGGGAGTTTTAAATCTTGACAGCTTTAAAAAATAGCCCTTTTTGTAAATTTTACGGGAGAAACTGCAAATCAACAGCCCCTTATGGCCAACGCTTATTTTATGGCATAAGGAACGCAAGGTACTTTTTAGCATAATTATATTTTTTTTAATTTCTACAGCTTATTATTTGACTAAATAAACCGTATGGATTCCGAAAAAATATGTTTTTAACAAGAAGGTTTTTGTTTTGGAGAAGTGTCAGGAATAGATGTAAAATTTTTGATTAAAAACGTTTCACATTACATGTCAACACACGACGGTATTCCATTTAGTAAGTCTCAGGCGAACTCGGACGGGGGGCCGTTGGTATTTAATACATATAAGTTCTTATTATACATACAACTATAACTTTTATAGGATGAGATTTTCAGTTTAAATTTTAAAATTTGCTTTTTTTAAAGCAATTACAAAAATGGACCAATTTTTTCAAAAATTTGAAAGAAAGATTGTATGTTAAAAATAGTGTAAACAGTGATACAACTATAACTTTTANAGAAGCGATGGCGGACGAAAACTACCATTTGTATTGGAATATTTGTTGACAAATCGTAATTAATTTTTTGATTTGATCGTTAAGGAACAAATATTTTGGTTGAATCATCTGAAAAACATTTTCTTATCTTATTTACAAATTTTGTTGCCTCATTATCTGAAAAATCATGATAAATAATTATTTTCATTCCACTTAAAAAAAGTGCAAACATTTCATTCGACTTACGGGTTAGGTTAAAAGGACCTGAAGAAATCTTACTAGATGCTGTCTTTAAAAGTATTCATTTCGCTAACGGAACTGCATTAAAAAAAAGCTCTGCCTTTTGTGACGCTTTTTACTATTACTATGGCTTACAAAGGCTTACCTACCCATTGAACGAATATCCATACCCTTACGAAGACACTTACAAAATGCTCAGTGATTACTATTCTTGCTCTTTATGACCCAAGGTAAATGCCTTTTATAATTTTTACAAAAAGTGGTGTTTCATTGGTAGTGTGATGCTATTGCTCCCTTATAAAAAATTTGAATAAAAGCAATTCAAATACATGAAAATTTATGAACAGAACTGTTCAAAAACTAAAATAAATTTTCTGTACAGCAAAAAAATTACTGCCAAAACAGAAATTTTCGTTTATTATCACGGAAAATCTACGAACTCTACATGTTAAAAAATTTTGAGCACTGTTTATCCGTACATTGTGGCTGTCAGCGCTGTAATATCACGTTAGTGCATACTAATACGGTCCGATATCGTGTTTACTTACAGCACAGCACTGAACTGTGGACTGCGTAATTTTCGAACTCACACTATTCTTCTGTAACGATGCAATTTCTTGGTCTCGATATCTTTGTGCAAAAAAAATAATTACAGGTATGAATACATACACGGGTACCAGAAAGAAACTTCTGTAGACGACGATGACAACAACGACTCTGCACAGCTTGGATTGGCTCCACTACGTTGGTGACTCTCGCCCTGAGGGATTCTTGGCATGGGCTTATCGTCTGATTCAAGGTATTTCTATAGGAAAAAGATTAGGGAAGTCCGGCGAAACAATGCAGAATTTCACTCTCAAAAAACCAATTTAATCTCTGTTGTTTACAGAGAAACGATACCATTAGGCCTTACCAGCTCAACACTTAGCAATCTCTTTAATTCAAATACGCAGGTGTATAGTATTTAAAACATAAATAAAAAATAGCGCACGTGACGCTATAAGACATTTATCCATAGCCATCTTTCAATAGTAGTAAAAAAAATAGCGGAATGCGACAGGACCACTTCTCTCGCTTTAACACAGAAATGACTAAAGATTATTCGATTCGTAATGTAAGATGAACGTGTTATAATAAATACACATATTTTTTAAACAAAATTTTAAACAATATTATTTCTTCATAATAATTATATGCTATCACGAGAGCCACTGACAAATTTAAATAATATTATCGGAGAAACCATGATTCACTATAGCCTCGATTATGCGACTCATAATGAACTAAATTAAAGTGATAGTAATCATAACGTTTGACTTTTAATCGAATTTTTCAATAATATTAGACAAGTTTTCTCGCCATGTAAACTAAATTTTAACTAAGTTTATCATGTTAATAACAATTTTAAGTATAGATTGAGGTTTTAGTAATGGTACGCGCTTAGAAATTAAGTTGTTTAGTACTGAATAAAGATAAAGTTCTCACTTTTTCTCGACAATTTTTTTTTTTAGTTTTCCTGATACAACAACACAACATTTTTATGATATTAAATTAGCAATAGCTATAACTACAGAAAAAAATGCATTTGCATTTCACAACTTATTAATAAGGAATTAATTTTTTTATTTAGTAATAAATAGACATAAACAATGACTTACGTTTACATATTGAATGATTTACTTTGAATGTATTGTTTATATTTACTATATGTCATACAAACATCTAACATCATCTTATTAGTAAAAGGTATTAATTGCATATCACCTAATTTTATGACTATATCATATGTAATACGGAAGGCAATCAGACTTTTTTAAGCCTGTTTTCAACAACTGCTACTTTAAGAATGGAGACCATATGCTTATGTGCAGCATTCCCATGAGACAAGATAAAGATTATTTCCAAAAAATATTTGAAATATTGGCATGGTACGTTAGACACTTCTAGTAGTTTCATCAAAAACAAATAAAGACGTTTTTTATGACGATTATACTTTTTCTATGTATTGCATAACAGTGACAGATCGTAAGAAGTTATTGTATTTTTGCTTTATTTTGTCAGCAACAGGTCCAGTAATCCATTTTTTGTTTTTCTGTAAAGTTACTAAGCAAAGATCTAGCCACTTTTGCGTAACGCTGATTTGTTTCAAAATTACACTTGGATTTAAGCATGTAATGTACTTAGTTTAACTATATAAAAGTAGTTCCATTCCTCTGAATGCAGAAATATATCGATTGCTTACTGAGAGACTTATTGATTTTCAACTCACCTTATAGAACAAAATGCTAGGGAGGATAAGGTACACCAAATTTTCGCTGTACAATATGCACGGCGAGTAGAAAGAATAAAAAGTATAAAAACCGTAAAAATTTAACAATACTCCATTTTGATACTTTGATGCTTGCTCTAAATGATCCATGTACATTATGCAGGTCACAACTATTTATTTCTAGTAGTATAGTATGTTGCGGATTCTGTTCAGAAAGCGCAAGCTTTCAGCTCTAAAGTATACTGAAGTCTACAGCTAGGTCGTCCATGGACTAAATAATTTTATTCAATTCAGTAGATAGACACTCGAATAGTTTTATCTAAGTTTTTAACTTTAACTGCTCTTATTATAACATCTTTTCAATCTATAGCCCTCGTACTTTTCAGAAATTCCGACGACAAATAACTAGTCTCAAATTCATTTGTCAACTCACTCTAGTATCCAATAACAACATCTATTTTCTGTACTATTGAGATATTGTTGAGATTTTCATCAAATTCTACAACAATATGCTTGCATTTCCTTAACATATTTCGTAACTGATCTTGAATATAAAGTTCCAAACAATGTACAATCATGCATCTTATCTCATCCTTTGACAACTTCATTCTAGTAGTTTTGCTATCTTGAAACATCAAACGAAAACATAAAGCAGAATCAGCAGCATCTCGACAACTAAAATGTTTTATAAATGCATTCAGACACCATGTAAGTACAGCTTTTCTTACCATGGGCCGAAAGTGCAACTACCACTTGGCACCCTTGGAATCACTTTAGGCCCATGGGAAAAAAAGTTTTTTGTGCCCTCTAGGCCCAAAGTACTTGCTCTACGATCTAAAGTGATTTACCGGGCGCAAAGTAAGCCCACGGGCACAAAATTGCACTTTGCGTCCTCGGTAAGAAAAACATTATACGCGACTCGAGCACCAACATACAACAATCGCGCCCTTGACGTAATATACCATTTCCTACCTTGAGCGTTTATGAGAGGCTGATGTGCTCTTGGTAGGAAAAATCGTATTCACCACATAAGCTCCATCCCTTCGGGGCAACCTTACGGACCCTCAGGCCGCAAAATAGCCCCAGAAGCGATGGCGGACGAAAACTACCATTTGTATTGGAATATTTGTTGACAAATCGTAATTAATTTTTTGATTTGATCGTTAAGGAACAAATATTTTGGTTGAATCATCTGAAAAACATTTTCTTATCTTATTTACAAATTTTGTTGCCTCATTATCTGAAAAATCATGATAAATAATTATTTTCATTCCACTTAAAAAAAGTGCAAACATTTCATTCGACTTACGGGTTAGGTTAAAAGGACCTGAAGAAATCTTACTAGATGCTGTCTTTAAAAGTATTCATTTCGCTAACGGAACTGCATTAAAAAAAAGCTCTGCCTTTTGTGACGCTTTTTACTATTACTATGGCTTACAAAGGCTTACCTACCCATTGAACGAATATCCATACCCTTACGAAGACACTTACAAAATGCTCAGTGATTACTATTCTTGCTCTTTATGACCCAAGGTAAATGCCTTTTATAATTTTTACAAAAAGTGGTGTTTCATTGGTAGTGTGATGCTATTGCTCCCTTATAAAAAATTTGAATAAAAGCAATTCAAATACATGAAAATTTATGAACAGAACTGTTCAAAAACTAAAATAAATTTTCTGTACAGCAAAAAAATTACTGCCAAAACAGAAATTTTCGTTTATTATCACGGAAAATCTACGAACTCTACATGTTAAAAAATTTTGAGCACTGTTTATCCGTACATTGTGGCTGTCAGCGCTGTAATATCACGTTAGTGCATACTAATACGGTCCGATATCGTGTTTACTTACAGCACAGCACTGAACTGTGGACTGCGTAATTTTCGAACTCACACTATTCTTCTGTAACGATGCAATTTCTTGGTCTCGATATCTTTGTGCAAAAAAAATAATTACAGGTATGAATACATACACGGGTACCAGAAAGAAACTTCTGTAGACGACGATGACAACAACGACTCTGCACAGCTTGGATTGGCTCCACTACGTTGGTGACTCTCGCCCTGAGGGATTCTTGGCATGGGCTTATCGTCTGATTCAAGGTATTTCTATAGGAAAAAGATTAGGGAAGTCCGGCGAAACAATGCAGAATTTCACTCTCAAAAAACCAATTTAATCTCTGTTGTTTACAGAGAAACGATACCATTAGGCCTTACCAGCTCAACACTTAGCAATCTCTTTAATTCAAATACGCAGGTGTATAGTATTTAAAACATAAATAAAAAATAGCGCACGTGACGCTATAAGACATTTATCCATAGCCATCTTTCAATAGTAGTAAAAAAAATAGCGGAATGCGACAGGACCACTTCTCTCGCTTTAACACAGAAATGACTCTACTGTTTCTCTCAGCACTGTACATGTCAACGTATTGCTCACTCTCTCTTTCTCTCTTTATCTTCTATTCGGCGGTTTATATATACAGTAAAAAAGCTTTACTAGCGAATTGTAAAAATTTACTAAATGAAATAATGTAAAAGTACAATTTTTTTTGCAAAATTCAAAAAATTTTCGTAGTTGTACAAAATTTTTGTAATTTCACTAGATTTTATGTTGGACAGAACTGCGACCCATATTAAATGTAGTAAATATACAAGTCAGATTGTAGTCCATTTTACAACTTCCATAGTAATTTTAATACTGCGTAATAGTAAGGGTGAGATTACATGGAGTCTGGCAGTCTGCAGACTGGCAGAATCGCGCTAAGTTTAAATTATGTTTAAATTATAACATCTCAGAATAATTTAGTAAAATAAAGGAAAAATTGTAATTATTGTCAGAAAAGAATAAAGGCTTAGTTACAATCAACTTCAATTACAATAAAACGTGTAAAATATTATTTTATAACTTTTTTTATAGATTTATGTTAACATCGCACAGTCGGTCAGTAGGGTCACTGATGTAACCTGGTATGTTTAACAATATGTAACTGTGACAAAACGTTTTTCGTCGCCTTTTTTTTCATAAATATCAGTTAATACAGAAATGCAAATGTATTACGATAATTATTTCTTTGCTTACGTAACAGGTTTTAAATATTAGTATTGAAACATATTTTAAACTTAGTGCGATTCTGCCAGTCTGCAGACTGCCAGACTCCATGTAATCTCACCCTAAGTTTACAATCTTTTTGTAAAATGAGCTAATGGATACGTAAATGGATTTACGAATAAGATACACTATACAGTCGATACATAATACATAATATATATTTACGGAAATATAGTACATACAAGTGGAGTATCAAGCTCACTTGTATGTACCATAATTGCATGGCAAACGATTACATTATTACGCGTGGCGAACGCGCAAGGTCACGTAGCCCCTTTTTTGGTTCCTCATCGAGACTTATTTCGTAATATTTTCATCACACATTTCTGGATCGTGTTATTGACTAGTTCTCACAATTTATTTTATTTTTTTTATCTTCTTCTATTACGATTCGAACAACTACTATACCGATTAACTCGTTTCTTTTCTGAAAACAAAACAAATGCGAGTAAAAAAGAAAAATAGTACAATTAAATAAAAGGTGTGCATGGTCACTTTGATCAACAATCATTAACCGAGCGCGTATATGTTTTTTTACTTTACCAATACTAAAATATAATTTTAAAATTTTTAACGGGAATCAATGGGGATGAAAAATCCTGCAAATAAAAGAAATAAAATATTTGTGTTGTCCCCGAAAATGCAGTAAACGAGGATTGCATTGGAAGCCGCACCTGCAGCGGGAACCGATGCATCGATCCGTGTACCTACGCCTGCGGCACAAACGCGCTCTGCCAGACGATCAACCACATACCGGTGTGCAACTGTCCTCCAGGTCACACGGGCAATCCTCTGCACGATTGCGTCTACGACCCTGGCAAGTACATTTTTTTTTCTTTTATTTTNTAATAAAATTTCGTTCTTTATTCTCACTGTAGACTGAATTTATTTATCCATTTACAATTTCATTTCAAAAAATACTACAGAAGGTGTAAGTCACGCCCTCTACCATTAGTAAACTTACTATTCAAGTGTTATTTTTACTACTGCAGTTGTACTTATACAAGCGCACCGTAATTTTACAAACGATATTGTAAAGTCACTACTGTATTTGTAAAAGTACTGCCGAAACATCAGTCGTACTCTGGTATTACAAGCGTCGTTGTAAACTTACCACCCTTTTGTAATATTAGATTTTTTTTGTAAATATACTACATTTTATATGGATCGCATTTCTGTCCAACATTAAATCTAGTAAGTTTACAAAAAATTTTTTACTGTGTATATAGATATTCAATGATGTAATAAATACTATAGATTAAGACGTGACCGAAAATTTTTCAAACCATAATCGTTACGGTTGAGAATGTTGCACTAGGTAAATTTTAAGAAAAGGAACCGAAAAATACTATGTTGTAAGGGTCAAATCCTCTGATTCTTAATGAAAAATAAGTTTCACGTGTATTTACCAACACATCTCCCTAGACTGTACAGGAAGACGAATGCAGCACTGAAAATTGCAACTGATGATGAAGTAGAATCGATATAAGTTTGTGTAAATTACCGTGCTTTATAAAAGGGTTATGAATTAAAATTTTAATTTTTACATGGGCCATTCTACGTTGTACTATGTAGTGGTTAAATTCCAAAAATATATACATTTAAGGTGGCTTATTACGAAATCAAAATACCTCAAGTATCAACAAAACTTGGAGGAATTATACTTGAATATGAACCGAATCACCTCTAAAAATTTGAAGCTGTGTTGCCAGGAAACTTTTTGAAAACAAATCTCTTAATAAATAATTTATGTTTAAATTGGGCTCTTATGGAAGGCCATACGATATTGATTAAAAATGTTACGATATTTTTCAAATTATAACTGAACTCTTTGTATAAGATTAGGAATTGAAAGTAAAAATCATAAGCTTCTCAATGTCAAAGAAATTTGGGTATGCCAGGTAATATTTTGGTATTAGCAATCAAAAAGGTGATGTATGAAAAGACACAAGTTACTTGTGCTATGGCAGCCTCATGACCGGATGTTTGTAGGTCTGATGATCCGACGTCACGCAATCAGATAGTACACGTGTGATGAGCTACCTTTAATAGAATCTGAAAAGAAACTAGTAATGAGAAATATTGTTTAGAAAGATATTTTCCATCAACACTGATTAATTACTTTTTGAAATAAAATAAAATATTTTATTCTTTTCTGGGAATAAAAATTTTCTTGTCATTATTGCTAATTTTTTAAATTTTAAGATGTAAATTTATCTGCACCGTAGTTTTTGGGCTCCTTTCAACTGTATTGTAAACATCAACATTCAAAAAAACTTCGAAAGTTTTTTCTTAAACTAAATGACATTTGTTAGTATTAACATCTAAATATTTCCACTACTTATATTTAGATTATGAGTTCCTCGATTCAAGTCCTTATATTTTGACATTTACCATCTGTATTTCTTATGGTTATTAAAAGATACGATTTTCAGTAACATGATACTTTCTTCGACTCGCACTGTTGAAATCGTATGTAAATAGTTTCTCTAATCAAATTTTTATCGAAGTTACTTAAGGAATTTTTCAATTCTATGTTTCTTTTTCGGATTATAGATATTTAATTTTTTAAATTCATAATTAAAAAAAAAAAAAAAGGAAATACGCAGGTGTATAGTATTTAAAACATAAATAAAAAATAGCGCACGTGACGCTATAAGACATTTATCCATAGCCATCTTTCAATAGTAGTAAAAAAAATAGCGGAATGCGACAGGACCACTTCTCTCGCTTTAANAATAAATAATTTTTTTTCTTCTTGAAAAATTAGAATATAAAACTAAGAATTATCACCGATTTGTTTTTTAACTAATACTTAAATAACATAATTCTACGAAGAAAAGCAAGAAGGAGAAATTACCTAATTGTAATGGGTAAGAAACTCACTGAAAAAATTAAAAAAAACTAAATTATTTGAAGAGGAGCTGAGGAGCCCAAACGAAGTAAAAAGAAAGAGTATGATGATTCACTTCTGCACAACTATATAATAGAATATAATTCTTTCAGAGCCCTCCAGAAAAGAAATAAAAATTTGCTTGTTTGCTCCCTTATTTTTGTAGACTTGGTTTTTTGTTGAACCTACTACAACTTCATTTTTATTCCACTGTCAGTAAGCCAAATATATCAACTTTACAGTTATAAATAATCATAAGAAACTTTTTATAACAAATATTCAGAGTTAATTTACTATGTTAATTGTTTAAAAAAAAGTATTTTCTGTTTTGAAGCATAAATTTTATACACAGGTTTTATGTGACATGTTATCATTACATATAATGTTAAAGTTTCTAAAATAATACTAAAAAATTTGATAAAATAATACTAAACGTTGAGGTCGTTGGCAGTACGGCTACACAACCACAACAAAATTTGACTTCGCTGTACCCAACTTTTAACAGAAAAATAAAAATAAATTTTCAAATTAATGTTGTTTGTTAGCGAGCTGGTTTCAAGATTTGTTACTAAAAATTCACTCAAAGTTAATATTTTTCACTCACGTTTCGATTGAAACTGTCTTTCCATCCAACATTTTGTATTTGATAGTTATAATCTTCAACTTATGCATATATATATTATATTTGGGTTTTGTGTTGTGATAGCGCTACAAGAAATTGTGTGTGGGTAAATAAAAGTTTATTTTAAATATGAACAAACGCTGTCAAAACTTTGTCCTTGTAATTTTTTCTGCTCAAATATTATACTTAAACAGTTTTTTGTGATTTGCAATTGCACAAACTACCAAATTTACTTAAATTTGTTTTTAACATTCATGGGGTTAGAGATGTGTACAAGATGTAAATATTACTGTTAGTAATAATTGAGAGTGGTAATTGGAAAAATTGATGCAAATATTACTGTTAGTAATATTATGACCTTTATAAGTAGCACAATGTATAATATAGTAAGTTGATGTATTACAGTTAAGTTAATTTCAAGTCTCATTATTTAGGGCACAAGTATATATATATATATATATATATATACACGACTTTTCTACTAAACAAATATATTTAATAGTTTCCTAATGCCTAAGCTTTTAGATGTTTTATTTTTTTCTTCTCTAATCTTTAATAACAATGTACAAAAATTAGTTGGAAAATCTTCATAGACACCTTAGCTAATCCAGCGGTAGTGTCGGACTCACCCGGTGTATCTACCGACTAAAAACTAACCTCCCTGCATGAGACAGGTCCGTGAGTACCACTTCCCTAGACAACAGAAGGGCATAAGAGAAGATGGAAGAAGGAAAATAACGGAGAATTTCGGAAGCCAGCTCGCTCTCAAGGGATGAGAGGAGGGGCACTTACGCATCTAGGCGCAGCTCGAATCTTGGCTTGCACCGGAATAAAGTTAAAGAAGATTAAGTTTGGTGTTATTGTATGTGTGTGTAGATGTTTAATTTCGATGTGCGTTGTGTATTTGGAAGCGTACTTGTGATAAGTGTAAGTGTGATTTTACCGTACTTCTGTAACCGTTTACTATGATAAGGAAAATCAGACAATAGTATATTTTGTCCCTCGGGCACACTGCTTTGCGCCCTCAGGCACACTTTCCACCCACAAGCTGGAAGAAACATTCTGGCTCTGCTGGGCCCCAAATTCGTTTCCACCCTAGAGCGCAAAGCACCACTCCCGGGAAACAAGAAATATTTTCCGCTGAAACAATTAATTTGCCATTAAAATGTATGTTTGTACTACGTAGATCATATGTAGATCAAGCAAAGGCTCGTCTACTATTACTAAGGATTTGTTCAGAATAATGCAAACCGCATCCCAATTCATTAAATGGACTTCACGTCATCTGTTGTTCTCAATTTCATATCGTAAAATACGCTTTCAATATTTCTTAAATTCAAAGGGAAACGGTTTTATAACTAGTTGTTTTAATAGAAAGCATAATAATTACCATGCCGGACCTAGCCATTCATATAACTTTCTTACCTTGAAAAATAAAGTTATCAATTAATGTTCTGTACAAAAAAGTTAAAATGAATTATTTTATTCTGTAACTAAAGATACATCAAATTAATCATAAATTTACCAAATGCAAATAATTTAGTGTTATCATTTTAGTTTAACTTAATTTTTTTTATTGGCATTAAATTAAACGCGCACGCCCACAGACACACACACATACTCACACACATCTTTATAGAAAGTGACTTATGCAGACTTCACGTGCTTCCAACATATGTATCAGTAACATGGTGGAATTATGCGGACGTCCAAATAATTCCTTTTTTATCCCTATAATTACCCTCCCATATATGTAAGTGTCCGCAAAAATAACCTTTGCATAAACACTTATACATATTAATAAATATATATTATTATATAACCAATTATTTAATTAATTATATAATTAGTTAGTTAATTATTTATATAATTACATATATAAGTAGGGCTTTGCCCCCCATAACAAATGAATATACAAATGGATAAGATATGAGACAATAATAAAGATAATTTTAGTGAAGGTTTTATCGATAATAAACATAATCGTGCTTTTTATCGGTTTAACTGATTGGAAGATAAGTCTTGTGAATTAGTCAGTTTACCGATTCCTGTAAATATTTCATCCGAGGAAAATGATAATTTTAATGAAATTGCATTTTGTACAAAAATGACTAAATATATTAACGGTAACTTGAATCAAGATGAAAAAAAATTTTCAGAAATTATATGTAAAAAAAAATAGAATTATCTTTTTATGGTCTTCGTGGTTGAGGTAAAACATTCCAATAAAAAAGCTTTGAATGTTGCATTATTTCTTTTGTTGAATAAATTTGAACGATGGCATGGACTCGTGTCACCTCAATATTACTTCCTGAGGGATTGAAAAGTCACAGAACTTTTCTTTCACCATTAGATTTTACTAATGTTGACCGTTTATCTTTCAAATTAAAATTGGAACAAAAAAATTAAAAGAAGTAGATTTAGTAACTTAGGATAAGGCTTCAATGATTACAAAAAAAAGCATTAGAAATAGTTGACAGAGCTTAGCGTAATTTATGTAACACATACAAACATTTTAAAAACAAATCAATAATTTTTGGAGGAGATTCCCGTCAAATTCTGACATTTTTGAAAAAAATATTTGGAGTATGATTATATCTGAAAGTATTAAATGATTTTATTTCTGGTCATATTTTTGGCACAATAAAATAAGGTAATAATATTTACTGTAATAATTTAGAATTTTTTCAATTTTTGTTAGAACTCGAAGAAGGACAAATAAAATCATTCGAAATTTATAAAAAATTAAAAACTGATGATGGATACTTGCCAATTTTTTTTATTTAAAATATAAATGGCTTAATAGATAATCTCCTTCTTCCTTTCCATAACGAGTACACTTAATTTTTAAACAACAATATTCTAAATTATTTCCTAGGAGTAATTAACATTAACCATAGCATAGATCATTGAACTTAAAAAGAAGTTGATAAGTCTGACGATATTTATATAAATGTTTAAGTTGAAGTTTTAAATAATATTCTTAAAAATTTGCCACCTTATGAGCACCTTATGAAGCGATCTTATTGCTGATCAATAATTTAAGATCTGTTAACGGTTTATGTACGGCACAAAATCACAAATTACAAAATTATTTTAATACAGCATTACAACTACATTTATAAACGGTAAAAACATTAAAAAACAAGCTTTTATTCCAAAGATCACTTTGAATACTAAAAATAAATGTTTATTACCCTTTGTTCTGTTTGAAATGCATTTACTCTTAGTATTAGCATTTTTCATGATTATTCATCATTATTTGATAAATCTCAACCACGAAGACCATAAAAAGATAATTCTATTTTTTTTTACATATAATTTCTGAAAATTTTTTTTCATCTTGATTCAAGTTACCGTTAATATATTTAGTCATTTTTGTACAAAATGCAATTTCATTAAAATTATCATTTTCCTCCGATGAAATATTTACAGGAATCGGTAAACTGACTAATTCACAAGACTTATCTTCCAATCAGTTAAACCGATAAAGAGCACGATTATGTTTATTATCGATAAAATCTTTACTAGAATGATCTGTATATTTGTCCCAAATCTTATCACCTTGTGTATTCTCTGAAATTAAGAGCCAAGCGACAAATTTCTAGAATGGATAAGGTAACATGACAGTACTAGCTTCTTAAAATATATCATCAATTTGTGAATCATAATTAATTAATCTCATAGCTATTGTTACATCTTTGATTTTTATATCGTTCTTTATTGCATGTTTTTCATTCATTAAACGATTTTGCTCTTTTAAATTTATTTAATACCAATTTAAAAAAGTTTCACTATCCTTAGGAGAAACAATGTTTAATCTTCCAATTGTAGTACTTTTTTTTCAAATTTCTTGTTTTCACCTAAATTTTAAGCTAATTATGAAAAGTATAGTACTCTGGAATAATAATATAATTTTTTGACTTTGCATTATCGTCAGTTTTGTTCAATTCAAACCAACCCGTCAGCGGTGGTTGCCAATTTTGTATTCTATCTTTAATTTTGTTTTGTTCAAAAACCAACTTCTGTTTATTTTTAATATGTATTGGTAAAATAATTTCATTATAACTTTTTTCATAAATCAGAAACTCCTGCAATCTCCATGCTGCCTACATTCCACTTAAGTATCTGATATTTACATAACTTTTAATTTCATCGAAAATGTCTTCGTCATTGTCATTAATTTTTTTCACTCTAGAATATGCTGTATTACTCCCCTTGTGTATGTAATTATAAATATATTTTATACTATGTATTAAGGCACAGTACTCAACATTTGTGACATTTGTATGTAATTAATAAAAATTTATTGTAAGGCGCCACCATTGAGTTGTTTACTGGAACTCGATATTTATTGTAAGATTTGTAAATGTGATTTTCAAAGATATTATTTTTTCTTTT
>NW_019379507.1:1357684-1381399 GCF_000648655.2 Copidosoma floridanum | reverse complement strand
GTGGATTTTCGGCTATTATTTGCTAGTGTTAAAATATTATTGACCATAATTGAATCCTTCCTTATTTTGGGGGGTGGGGGGTTGTGACGGAGTGGTGAGGGTTGCGGAGGGGCTGCGCAGAAAGCCTCACGCAAATTAAAAAATTTTGTCAATGGCATGTACTGGCATAGCATCAATTTTGCTTCCAAAAATGCCACGTCATAGAACTTTCAGACTTTTTTTATATCTCAATAATATAGAGAGTGCCCTTTTATAGTCAGGTAAAAAAAAACTAAGAGAAGTTGTTTTGATTATTTTTTTTTTTTTTTTATTGATTATTTTGGATAAGGAACTAACGATTCTAAACAAAGCATCAGAAATAGTAGACAGTATATTAAGAGATGTATGTGATACTGAAAAATATTTCGAAAATAAATTAATTGTTTGAGGAGGTAATTGACCTACACATATAACTATATGTATATATAATACAATGGTTTTAAGTTAGGGGAAGTTCTAGCTCCTCTTACTTTCATTTTTCAGCTTCTCTATAAATCGCGTAGCTATCCGCTTATTTTTACGTGATTTTCAACAATACCTTTCCTGGGTTTAGATCCTTTCCATCTTCCCACCCTACTCCTCTCTTGTTCCTTTTTTATGCAATTTTGAATTTAACTTTTTCTGAAGCTAGCTGTTACGACATCTCATATAAATTACAAAATAAATTATGATTTAATTTAAATGCGTAAGATGTATGCAGTCTGCAGGTATGAATATATTCCTACATTACAAAGTTGTATCGTTTTAAGATGAGTTCAACCTCACTCTCCATTGTTTTTTACGCTATAAACTAATTATATAAATAGTTTTTTAGCAGGGTTGTCCACACACCCCCCGCCAAGTTTTTTGCTCTCTCTTTCCCCCTTCCTGCAACATGACGAAAAATTCCTCTATTTTCTCCTTTACTTGTATAAACTTTATTTGTTCTTGAGCCCCACCAATTCATCAACTAATTTTTAAAAGACCACCCGCATCTTTTTTACCGCTGCTTAACGCCCTTTCATTAACCAAGTTAAATTTTTTTTAGCTCTGCTAGATTCAAACAATAAAAAGTTTTACAACGACTTTCTTATTTTATTGAAGAAAAATAGGAACCAAACAAACTATTACACAATCTTATAATAACTGAGATAAATGGACTCTCTGTGAGAATTTGACTTCTCACATTTATATCATGTATTTATGATCAGCATTCACACACGTCATTATTTGACTTGATAATCCAACATCAAATAAAGATGCAGAGCGGTACGGGCTCTTAGTTACAAAAGTAGCCTTACATGCTCTTAAAAATTCGTTGAGTTTCTGAACAATTTTGTATAAATAAATACGTAAAAATAGCAATCACTAGAAGTTTCTTACCTGATACTCGATGTCTGATACACTGACAGGTGTAGAAGAAGCTAAATCAAGTTGTCTGCTTCTTTTACATTTTGGACTTAAGGACTGTTCTTGCCTTGCACCATCTACATTTTCATTTGAAGTCAATGCTGTTGAAGATGATTCTAATGTTCGTGTTCGTTTATTGCCAATTAGAGTGTGTGATGTACTGACTGGTTGCGTAGAACTACTAGGAACCGTTTGCTGTTGATCAGAAGATAAAGTTGGTTGCAGTGATTGTTGCTGCTGTTGTTCTACTCGTGGACTCACTAACGCAATGGTTTGTTGTGGACACTGCTGTTGCTGCTGTTGGGGGTTTATCGGTTCAATAATTTCTGATTCTTCTCGTTGAGTAGATTCAGCAGATTCGCTAAGCTGAGGTGGAACGGCAAGTTGTCTGCTTGTACTAGCTGGTTGATAATCTGTATGAGAGCTTGTAGGAGAGCTCGTTTCAGTAGTATGCACAATTTGTTGCTGTTGAGCTGCCAAAAGAAGAGGAGCTCCAGCTGTCGTAGGTAAAACGGCAGCTGTGCGAGATTGAACGACAACACTCATTGGACGAATACTTGCTAAAGGCGTTTCTGTACGTGCTGACATAGGTTTTATATTAGCAGTTGGAGGTTCATTTGTTCCAGCATTGTTGTTATTCTGACCAGATAATTGCCGTTGTAGTTGTACATTCCGTTGCAATAAAGCTTCTTTCTCAGTCTGAAGATCTAAACGTTCGTGTTCTAAACGTGATATGCGACTTTCCATTTGAGATTTTAATGCAGCAAGTCTGGCTTCATATTCGTTTTTGTTTGAATCACTCTCATTTGAACTTAAATCGAGTTTTTCCTTTAATTCGAGCATCTCTTTTTCGCAAAGCTTTTTGTATTCAGTAAGCTGCATTATTTTTGTTCGCGCATTTTTTAAAACAAGCTTTGCACGTTCTTCTTTTTCGAGACTAGTTTTATTAATTACTTCAATTTCTTTTTTAAGATTCTCAGATTCAGACTGTGTGATTAATATTTGTTGGTTTAATTCTTCTAATTTCATCGTTAATGTTTCATCTCGATCAAAACCAGTCTGCTCTTCCTCATTTGTGGGGTTTTTTTTATACGTTTGAATTGACTGAGTATTTTCTGTAGTTTTTTTATTTTCCTCCACAGTTTTTGTCAATTCTTCATATTGTGTTTTGTATTTCTTAGCAATTTTACGTATTTGAATTTCTTTGTTTTTCAAGTCGGACAATACCACATCTTTTGTAGCTAAATCTTTTTTAAGAATTGATATTTCCTTTACTTTTTCATTAAGTTCGTTGATATAATTATTAAGATCTTGATTCAGTTTTTTAGAACCTTCTGTCATTTGTGTTACTTGAGCTGCTTTTGTTACTAATTGATTTTCCACTTGTTTTAAATGCTCTTCTAATTTTATTTTTTCATTTTTTATAACATTTAATTCTTCATTACACTTAGCAAAAGTTTCTCTTTCCGAAGTCAGAAGTTTACTTAAATTTTCTCTTTCAGTTTGTAGTCTACGCCAATCTTCAGGACTAGCTTTATTTGCTCTTTCAACTAAAGCATTTGCTCTTTGGCGCCATCTTGTAGCTTCACTTTTTAAGCTATTATTTTCTTGTTGCAAGGTTTCAACTTTTGTTTCTAAATTACAAGTTTTTTCACGCAACGGGACTACTTCAGCCGTTAATACATTTAATTTACCACTGATCACTTTTACTTTTTCCATAAGAGCATCTCTTTCCTCGCGAAGGACTCTATTTGAGTCCGTAATAGCATTCAATGTTTCCACTTTTCTTAATAATTCAGAATGTTTTGTAACTGTCAGAACTCCTATCTCATTGTTTTCACGTTCACGATCTAAAGATATTTTCATTTCTTCAAAACGTTTATTTGAGAGCTCAACTTGAGACTTAAGTCTTATGTTCTCTGACTTTAGAACATCAAGTTTAGCAACAGTCAAATCTTTTTCTCGCCGTAAATACTTTATTATTAATAATAATTGTTCCACTGATCCAGTATTCTCATTGTTAAAACTTCGGTTTAGCGATTCAGAAGGATCTCTTCCATCAGTGTGATCAGTTATATTATCTTGTTGACTGGACATGATGACAGCTTTTTCACTGACTTCTTGTATTTGACTATGCAAAATTTCATTTTGCATGTTTAAATCTTCCACTCTGCTCTGCAATTCATTTATTTCATTTTTAAAACTTTTTTCTTGTTCTTGCCAGAAAGATTTTTTAACAAGCAAAGTTTCTTCAGCTAAATCTTTTTGTTGGGTAAGTTTTGATATTTTATTTATGACAACTTGATTTTCTTCTTTTAACTTAGTGAGAACTTGTAAATCATTTGAATGTAAAACCATTTCCCTTGCATATTTTTCTTCAGCACAAGCTGCAGCAGTACAAGCATTTTGTAACTCAGTTTTAAGTTGCTCTAGTTCATTCTTTATTCGAATAAATTCTTCAAGTTCTACTTCTGCTTCAGATAATTTTTGTTCTAACTTTAAATTATTTGTAGTCTCATTACTAGATGTTTGGGTAAGTTTATCTTCTAATTCTTTGTTTTTTTCTTTTAGAATACATAATTCTTTATTATTATTACTTAAAATATCTTCAAACTCCTTTGTTTTAATGTTATAATGATTCAGTGATTCTCTAAGCTGCATTTCAGAACTTTCTGCTATATCGCAATACTGTTGTCCTTGAAATCTTGCAGCTTTTAACTGATCAGACAAAGATTTTATTTCTGCTTGACTGTTTGATAAATCCATTTCGAGTTCTTTTAATTTTTTACTTAAATTGTCTTCTCCTGAAATGTACAAACACACATTAAAGTTTTATAACATGTTATTACAAATAATGTAGGATAACGAATATAAATAGTTTTGCATAAAAATAATAATAAGTATCTAATTAATAACTGTCTTTACGATTTTTTTCTTCTATAATATTTATTAGTATATAAAATACTATGTTTTTTTTCACAACATTATTAACTTCAAAAAATATAGTTTAAGCCCTTAGTCAAGTCTACGTTTAAATCACGAAAGGTACATTAATATTTTAAATTAAAAATTATAACAAAAATTATAAGTTACATTCACTTTCAAAATAAGAAATATAATCCTTAAATTATTAATACTTAGTAATTTTTCTAATTTCTCATGTAAAATTGTTCGTAATTACTTTTAAATATAAAAATATTAATGTACAACTTTTCAATTACTATTGTATTTGTCAATACAAAATAAGTATTTCGGTATTTTTTTTAAGTTCCTCATCTTAAGCACACTCGCAAATTATTTTTGACACTAAACTGACACTAAGATTTTTGGATTTTAGTGAAAAAATCAGGAAATATAGTTTTAACACTAAGAATGTACCTCTCATTTTTTACTAAAACATGGTACGTTTATTTTTTCTACTGCAAATCTCTAGATTAACTTTCCAAAATATCCCTTTATCAATTGGACTTAAGAACATATTTTAGGGTTAAGATTTTGTAAAAAAAACATTCGATTCAATTCAAAGCACTAGCAAAGAATCAAATATACGAAACGAGTTAATACAAAATTTTTACAAGCTTATTAGTAGACAATGAGCAACTAATACGAGCAAAGCACTTTTACAACAAAGTTTATTTAATTAACCACACTTGTTGTGATGCATAATTTTGAGCTTGATTTGTGACCCATGCAGAGATGTTGCTTTTTGAGTGACTTATTAAAATTTTTTACTGACACTTAAAAAAACTGTAAACGAAATAAGTATTGGGGGTATTTCTATCTTTCATTCCATTCGCCAATTTACTGGGTTTTATTGGAATTTAGAGGTAACTGCTCTTGATTCCAACCCATTTTGGAGTTTTTTTACTTTCCATGTTAGTCTGGATTGAGCCCTGGATAGCTTAGTACTAAATGTAATAGATAACGTACAACATGTAAACTAATAAAAGTAAATGAAAAGGTTTTTTAGTGTTTTTTAGTCAAACAAGCTAGACTTACTATTTTCGTCAAAAAGTATTAAAGCATTATAAAATGGTATTATTATTTTAAATTATGATTACTGAAGGCATTAACTATCATATTTCTAATCATACGCACCTTTACAGAGTTTAGGAGACGATTAACTTCTCGTAACCATTTTAAGATCAGAGGAACAGTCATTTAAAACTATTCTTTAAACCTTACTGAATTAAATTACTGACATTAAATGGAACCTGCGATTCTACCTTAATCTTAACAAAAGGATGAAAAAATAAACGTAATGATAACTACATCCATTGAATTAATTTAACTCTCTCTGGAAAAATTCTTTTCTATAACCAGACAATCGGTGTGATTTGATTCTTACGATATTTTTGGCTACAATGAAATCAATTATTTATAAAAAAAAAACCAAAAAAACTGATATATGAAGTTGACAGTCTTTTCAGAAACAATAATGTTTAAATGAAAAGACACTTTTGTAATTTTCCCTGATTATTGTTATAATTATAGAAGAAAATTTATTCATAAAAAAAAAAAGTCATTATGAACCGTCATTATAAACAGAAAAGTAAAATCAAGGTAGTTATAGAATCAGTGCTGAAAAAATTGAAGCAGTAAAAGACAGCCTGAGAATAAAATAAGATAGATTTAAGATTACTAAAAGGAAATATTATAGAGAGTGTTAAAAAAGCAGAGAAAGTCTCATTAGACTCTAAGGCTAAACCGAATATTAGAGAGGTTCACAGAAGTTAGTAGCAAGGTAGGAAATGACGAGATGTTACTGACAACGGACAGTAAGGATAGAAGGTTATACAGTAGCTTAGCATCTGCAATGACCACCAGCGGCGCAATAAAACAGATACCAGGAGCAAGTTGCGTAGTAGATATCAATTTGAAGGTTAGCAAAATGGCCAAACGATCAAATAAGGTGGATAAAAATTAATAAAACGATTATTACATATCTACATAAACTGCAGGCTTGTTTGAAAAGAGAATTTCAATAAAAAGCAAAAAGTTCAAAGAGTTGAAAAAAAAGTAAATAGTTGTAAGTTACAAGAAGTTTTTCTAGAGAATGAGATCCAAGTTAAAAGGAAAAAAAAATTGGAGAGTAATAATGTATGAATCGTACGGTAAGATTGAGAAAGGTGTACAAATAAAATGCAGTTTGAGTAGCAATAAGTAGGCAGTAAGATGATTTAACGATTGAGAAAAATGCAAAGGAAGAACAGGTTAGTTTCTAGGAGACAACATGAAACAAGCAATCAGAATGAGTCAAAACGACAGGAACAAAATAAAAGTTTCATTAGAAAGTCGTTGGATTTCATTAAAAAATCGATAAATAAAAAAGAATTCCGAGTCAAAGCCAGAAGTCTCTTTATTAAAAAATTTCAGAGTGGAAATAGGGTGCAGTAAACTGCTCGAGGCAGTAACAATAAATGCAGCAATGAGATACTTTGATTTCAAAAAGAAAGAAGTTTGTATTTTTGAAACTAAGCAGATAAAATCTTTTACAACTTTATTAAAAAATATCATTTTACCCTTTCATGCACAACATGATTCGGAGAAAAAAATTAAATGCAATGAGATTAAGATTTGATGATTGTTTTATCTGGAAACTAATAGTGGTAGTGAAAAAGAGCTGAAAAATGGATTTCTGTAGTAGTAAGAAAGAACTCGTTTAAGGAAGTTGCCTACTTATTGAAGATAATCACAGAAGTTGATAAAAATCAAGTATATGAATATGAAGAGCGTCTTGAATATGCACGTTTCTTTTAAACATACGTTATAATACTAATTATTGAGAAATGTGACAGTAAAATGCAATGGTTAACACGTACTCTTATGGGACAGCTGTAAATTTTTGATTGAAAATTGTGATTGAAAACACACAGGACAACAAAATTTGAGATGTAGAGAGAATGAAGTGTGAGAAACAATTGTGCAAAGTTTTAACTATTGTTATAATTGATATTACGGAAATATTTGTGACAGAATAATAAAAATAACGTGTATCAAAAACATGTAGCAACGTTGCATCTACAGCCAGCAGAAGCTACAACCCGGAGCTATAGTGTCACTTGGCGGTATTTTAACAAAGTCAAAGGGAGTGTCTGATTCCAAGAAGTATCTACTTTTCGAAATATATCTACCTTTTCAGTGATATTTTTGTTTAGGCGTCGTAAAAACATAAACACATCACATGTATGTTCATATATGTAAGTAAAATAGAATAAACATGTTAATTTGAATCATGTTACGGACTATACACATCTAATATTGTAGACATCTAAAATTTTTAGTAACCAGAATGCTAGTATCACTTCGAGAATAATGCTCGTACTAAAAACTGACTCACTTCATTAATCATCAGAAAGTAGCCTTGAAGAAAGACAGAGAGAGAGGAAAATCAAGTCATTATAAAAAATCGTATACGCAGGAGTGAATATACGCTCTGCCTCTCGTTGCTAAGGAAGTAAGAATTATAGCCTTTAAATATTTCATTAAGTCCCCCAACGCTTCGTCCAATTTTCGAGAGCATCCTTCAGCAATACGCGTATCTGTATTAGCTTTGCTCTATTACACGCTCACGATATGATGGCCATATAAGCACTTGTATACAAGGCAGATGCTGTTTATCAGGAGGGCTAATTTATGAAGCAAACATTTGAGGAAGTGGAGATTCGCTTTGAAGAGCTTTTTTGACGTGACGCTGATTACATTACGGTTAACTATCCTCCGTGTGAACCAACTCGAAATTGGATGGATAAAAAAACGATAGCCTCGGGATTATTTAATTAGTATGAAAAAAGAGTTCAATGGCCATCTTTAAGCTTAATGGTTCACAAGAGTCATCGTCACGTCAGATACCCAATATGCATCCTATTATCAAAATCCAAAGCTCAACTCACTCAAGATATTACGAACTTTTGTCGCAACAGTAGTTCAAATGTGCGGAGAGAGAACAGAATCGTAAATTTAATATAATACGCCCCGTAACCTTTACATAAAAATACTGACGCCAACTCGACAGCACAACAGTTTCCAGCTCAGTGCGTATGTGTTAAACTTCATCAAATTGTGTAAGATGGAGAGTTACACATAATATTACTCAAGTTAAGTTCCATAGTTGATATCATGATGTCATGATGGCTCCTATTTGTGAATTGATGTTTCAAGTTTTCACCTTTGTTAACAATATTAACTCTAAGCCTCCATTACCGTCTTAACTATTTTCCATTCTATAGCTGCTGTAATAAATTGAATATTCAACTCATAAACCATAAATTGCACGCATTAAATTAGAAAACCAAAAAATCTAGCTCAATAAGTATTTTTAACTCAGGACAAGCGACATAGAAAAAAAAAAAAATTAAAAAATTAAAAAAAGGAGTAACCCATCATAGTGAGATTACATCGAGAAAACACTTTGAATCCCCACGAAGTATATGTTTTGTTAACTTTTGTGAGATTTGAGTCAGGTATTAATTTTTTACCTCATCTTTACCCTAGCTCTTCATCTAAAATGCATGAAACCCACCATACGGTGAATGGTATAGCACGTCAAAGTGTTCAGGTATAATGTATTTTTCTAATTATTGTTCATATATGTAAAAACTATTAGTAAAAATGAATTAAAAAAGACAACCTAGCAAAAGTTTAAAAAAAATTTATAAATTATAACAACATTTACAATTTAAACAAACATGATAAACACGGAACTGTTATTAACTATTGTTTTGAAAAATCATCGCAATCATTTTTTTCAATTCGTGTTAAAGTATATTCCATCAAACAAAAATAGTTGTTAGAGACGTTATGAATGGTTGTTAGAATAATTGTTAGAAGTTCTTAGTATTCTAAAAAAATCTGAGTTATAAAATAAAATTTAGCCATATTGTAAGGTCCAGGGTGGTCGAATGCATTTTTAAGTTAGTAATTGTTTTATGACGTCGTTTTCAGCGTTTATTATTTTTAACATTATTGTGTGGTTCGAAATCCTAATAAAAGGATAAAAAATTCTGAATTTTGATAAATTTCAATTAAAAAATGTAAAAGTTAATAATGCTGCAAAATTTAAGTTTTAAATAGCAATTTTAGCCCATTTCTGCTTTCTAGCTTTGAGAAAAACTGATTTCAGATAACATAACCAACACCGATCAGTAATAACGAATGACAACCAAATTACTTTTATTTATTTTTGCCATACGATGTCCTACCTCTCTCAAAAATAAGCTTAATTGAAAGAAAAAACTCAGTGCATTTTTCACTATTTGTTTAATAAAAAAAAACTTGGTTTAATTATGCCTTAAAACTGTTTTTCAATGTATTTTAATCACAATACAAAAAGATTTTATAATTTTGTCGTTGTCACAGAAAATCTTTTTCTAACCATTTTGTGAGGCCTCGCCTGCCTGATCATTAGTTGGATAATTAGGTATGATCTTATTATACCTTACGCATTATATATATATGAATATTCTTAAGCACTTAAGACGCGGGAGCCAGCGTGTAGATCAGCTTCCCCTAAATCAAAATCCGTTTACAGAATAATTTTTTAACAATTATTCATTAAGCAAATGGATTTACAAAAGTGCTGAATTTCAGCGTGTTTAGAACGCCAATTTCAATGGCGCGGGCTGCCATAAAGAGCAGTGTCTTCAATCGCAACAACATAGAAAAAAACCTCTAGGTCGGAAAACAAAGTCTCAATAGATCCCCTAGCGGGCAGAAGATGGCGCTCCAATAAGATAAAAATAGTAAAAACGTGTAGCTATAAAATTATTACAAGAAAATGAAGATCTAAGAATCAAAAACGTAAAAACAAATAAAGAAGCGTACGATAAGGTTATTTAGTTAACCCGAGATATTATTGTGAGATCATTCTACATACGATGAAAATGACAATGACGATGAAGATAATGATAATAATGATAAAGATAAAAAGCATTATAATTATTATAGTATAAGAAAGAACATACAATTGTTAACAACATTGATAAAAATAATAAATACTTATAATAAATACAATTGTTTAACTTAAGCAGCTATCAGGTAAAACTTGGGCCGCACTTGGGTAGTACTTGAGCAGTGGCGCTTGGGCGGTACTAGGGCGGTACTTTAGCGGCACTTGGGCAGAATTTGAGCAGCGGCACTTAGGCGGTACTTGAGCGGCACTTGATCAGTACTTTATCGGCACTTGGGCATAATTTGAGCAGCGGAACTTGCGCAGTACTTTGTCGGCACTTGGGCAGAATTTAAGCAGCGGCACTTGGGCGGTACTTGGACGGCACATGGGCAGAGTTTGAGCAGTGGCACATGGGTGGTTTTTGTGCGGCACTTGGGTAGTACTTTGTTGGCCCTTGAACAGAATTTGAGCCGCGGAACTTAGGCAGTACTTAAACGACACTTGAACTTTACTTGGGCGGGACTTAGGTAGTACTTTGGCTGTTCTTTGTTGGCACTTCGGCAGAATTCGAGCAGTGGCACTTGGGTGGCGGTTGGGCCGTAAATTGGTAGTACTTTGTCTGCACTTGGGCAGTATTTGAGCCGCGGCACATGGGCGGTACTAGAGCAGCACTTTGGCTACACTTTGGCGGTACTTCGTTGGCACTTGGGCAGAATTTCAGCAGTGGCATTCGGTTGGACTTGTAACGTTCTTTGGCGGTACTTTGTCGGTATTTGAGCAGAATTTGAGCAGCGGTACTTGGGCGGTACTTGGGTGACACTTAGACCGTACTTCAGCCGTCCTTTGTCGGCACTTGGTCAGGTTTTAAGCAGCGATACTTGGGTGGTACTTTAGGGGTACTTTGGCGGGCTTAGGGCGGTACTTTGGCTATACTTTGTCGGCACTAGGGCATAATTTGAGCAGCGGCCCTTATGCGGTACTTCAGCGGCACTTGGACGATACTCTGGCGGCACTTGAATATAATTTGAGCAGCGGAACTTGGGCGGCACTTTAGCCGTACTTTGTCGGCACTTGGGCAAAATGTGAGCAGCGGCACTTGGGCGGTACTTAGGCGGTACTTGATCGGCACATGGGCAGAACTTGGACGGTACTTTGGCGGCACTTATGCAGTACTTCGGCTGTATTTTGGCGTTACTTAGGCAGTACTTTGGCAGTATTTTGGCGGCACTTGAGCAGTATTTGAGCAGCGGCACTTCGGCAGTACTTAGGCGACACTAAGGAGGTACTTAGTCAGGAATATGGCAACATTTAAGCAGCGGCACATAGGCGGTACTTCTGCGGCCCTTGGGCAGTACTTAGGCGGTACTTTGTTGGCACTTGGGCAGAATTTAATCAGCAGTACTTGGGCGGTACTTGAGTGGCACTTAGGCAGTACTTGGGAGGTACTTTAGCGGCACATGGGCAGTACTTTGGCGGCACTTGCGCAGATTTTGAATAGTGGCACTTCGGCGGCACTTAGGCGGTACTTTTCAGAACTAGGGCAGAATTTGAGCAGCGGCACTTGAGCAGTCCTTGGCCGACACATGGCCGGTGCTTGAACGGTACTTATGCGGCAAATTAACGGAACTTAGACGGTACTTAGGTGGCACTTGGGCCGAAATACAGCCTAAGTGCCGCCAAAGTATCACCCAAGTACCGCCTAGCGCCATTAAGTACCGTTTAAGGGCCACTGCTAAATTCTGCTCAAGTGTCAACAAAGTATCGCTTAAGTACCTACCAAGTACCGCCCACGGGACGCTGCTCAAAATCTGCCCAAGTGCCGACAAAGTACTGCTAAAGTACGGTCCAAGTGTCACCCAAGTACCACCCAAGTACCACTGCTTAAATTATGCTCAAAAGCCGACAAAGGACCTCCAAAGAACGTTACAAGTCCGCCCAAGTGCCACTGCTGAAATTCTGCCCAAGTGCCAACGAAGTACCGCTAAAGTACGGCCCGACTGCTGCTCTAGTACCGCCTAAGTGCCGCTGCTCAAATTCTGCCCAAGTGCCGACAACGTACAGCCAAAGTACCACTTAAGTGCCACCCAAGTACCCCTTAAGTACCGCCCAACTGTTGCTGCTCAAAATCTGCCCAAGTGCCGACAAAGTACCGCTACAGTACAATCCAAGTGTCTCCCAAGTACCGCTCAAGTACTGCTGCTAAAATTCTGCTCAAAAGCCAACAAAGGACCGCTAAAGAACGTTACAAGTCCGCCCAAGTGCCACTGCTCAAATTCTGCCCAAGTACCAACGAAGTACCGCCAAAGTACGGCCCAAGTGCTACTCTAACACCGCCTAAGTGCTGCTGCTCAAATTCTGCCCAAGTGCCGACAAAGTACTGCTAAAGTACGGTCCAAGTGTCCCCCAGGTACCACCTAAGTGCCGCTACTTAAATTCTGCCCAAGTGCCGACAAAGTACAGCCAAAGTACCACTTAAGTGCCACCCAAGTACCCCTCAAGTACCGCCCAAGTGTCACAGCTCAAAATCTGCCCAAGTGTCACAGCTCAAATTTTGCTTAAGTGGCGACAAAGTACCGCCTAAGTGTCGATCAAGTACCGCTTAAGTGTCGCTGCACAAATTCGGCAAAAGTGCCGACAAAAAACCACCAAAGTACGGCTTAAGTTCTACTTAAGTACCGTGCAAAAGCCACCCAAGTACCACCCAAGTACCTCGTAAGAGCCACTGCTCAAATTCAGATTAAGTCCCGAGAAAGTACAGCCAAAGTACCACTCAAGTGCTGCCCAAGTACCCCTCAAGTACCACCTGAATGACGCGGCTTAAACTGTGCCCAAGTTCCGCCAATGAGCCACCAAAGTATTGCTCTAGTTCCACCTACGTACCGCCTAAGTGCCGCTGCTAAAATTCTGCCCAAGTACCGACAAAGTACCGCTAAAGTACGGCCCAAACACTGCCTAAGTTCCGCTGCTCTAATTCTGCCCAAGTGCCGACAAAGTAAAGCAAAGTATCACTCAAGTGCCACCCAAGTACCCCTAAAGTACCACCCAAGTATCGCTGCTTAAAACCTGACCAAGTGCCGACAAAGGACGGCTGAAGTACGGTCTAAGTGTCACCCAAGTACCTCCCAAGTACCGCTGCTCAAATTCTGCTCAAATACCGACAAAGTACCGCCAAAGAACGTTACAAGTCCAACCGAATGCCACTGCTGAAATTCTGCCCAAGTGCCAACGAAGTACCGCCAAAGTGTAGCCAAAGTGCTGCTCTAGTACCGCCCATGTGCCGCGGCTCAAATACTGCCCAAGTGCAGACAAAGTACTACCAATTTACGGCCCAACTGCCACCCAAGTACCGCCCAAGTGCCACTGCTCAAATTCTGCCGAAGTGCCAACAAAGAACAGCCAAAGTACTACCTAAGTCCCGCCCAAGTAAAGTTCAAGTGTCGTTTAAGTACTGCCTAAGTTCTGCGGCTCAAATTCTGTTCAAGGGCCAACAAAGTACTACCCAAGTGCCGCACAAAAACCACCCATGTGCCACTGCTCAAACTCTGCCCATGTGCCGCTAAAGAACAGCCAAAGTACCGTTTAAGTGCTGTCCAAGGGCGGCTGCTTTAATTCTGCTCAAGTGCCAACAAAGTATCACCAAAGAACGTTACAAGTCTGCCCAAGTGACACTGCTGAAATTCTGCCCAAGTGACGACAAAGTACCGCCAAAGTAAGGCCCAAGTGCTGCTTTAGTACCACCCAAGTGCCACTGCTTAAATTCTGCCCAAGTGCCGACAAAGAACAGCCAAAGTACTGTCTAAGTGCCACCCAAGTACCGCTTAAGTAACGCTTAAGTGCCGCCAAAGTACCGCCCAAGTGCCGCTGCTTAAATTCTGCCCAAGTACCGACAAAGTAACGCCAAAGAACGTTACAAGTCTGCCCAAGTGATACTGCTAGAATTCTGCTCAAGTGCCGACAAAGAACAGCCAAAGTACCGCCCAAGTGCCACTGCTAAAATTCTGCCCAAGTGCCGACAAAGTACCGCCAAAGTATGGCCCAAATGCTGCTTTAGTACCACCCAAGTGCCGCAGCTCAAATTCTGCCTAATGCCGACAAAGTACCGCGAAATACTGCCCTTGTGCCGCACAAGTACCGCCCAAGTGCCGCTGCTCAAATTCTGCCCAAGATCCTACAAAGTACCGCCCAAATGACGCCTAAGTGTCGCTGCTCAAATTCTGGCAAGTGCCACCAAAGTATTGTCCAAGTACCACCTCTGTGCCGCCTAAGTACCGCCTAAGTGCCGTTACTTCAATTCTGCCCAGGTGCAGACAAAGAACTGTGCAAGTACCGCCCATGTGCCGTCCAAGTGCCACTGCCTAAGATCTGCTCAAGTGCCAACAAAGTACCTCCAAAGAACGTTACAAGTCCGACCAAGTGCCACTGCTGAAATTCTGCCCAAGTGCCGACAAAAAACATCCAAAGTACTGTCTAAGTGTCACCCAAGTACCGCCTTAGTAACGCTTAAGTGCCGCCGAAGTACCGCCCAAGTGCCACTGCTTAAATGCTGCCCAAGTGCCGACAAAGTACCACCCAAGTACCGCCTAAGTACCACCCAACTGCCGCTGCTTAAATTTTGCCCAAGTGCCGCCAAAGTGCCGTCCAAGTCCCGCCTAAGCGCCACTGCTCAAGTACTATTCAAGTGCAGCCCAAGTCCCACCTGATAGCCGCTCAAGTTAAACATTGTATTTTTTCACAAATTGTATTTTTCAGTATTTATTATCATTAATAATGTTGTTTACAATTGTATCTTTTTTCTTATACTATATTAATTATCATGTTTGATATCTTTATCATTATCATAATCATCTTCATCGTCATTGTTAATTTCATCGTATGTAGAATGATCTCACAATAATATCTCGGGTTGACTACATAACCTTTTCGTACGCTTATTTATTTGTTTTTACGTTTCTGATACTTAGTCCTTTATCTCCTCCTAATAATTTTATAGCAACACGTTTTTACTGTTTTAATCACATTTGAGCGCCATCTTCTGCCTGCTAGGGGATCTATTCAGACTTTTTTTACCGACCTAGAGGTTTGTTGCTATGTTGTTGCGATCGATGACACTGCTCTTCATGGCATTGAAATTGGCGTTCTAAACACGCTGAAATTCAGCACTTTTGTAAATCTATTTACTTAATGAATTGTTGAAAAATTATTCTGTAAACACATTTTTATTCAGGTGAAGCAGATCTACACGCTGGTTCCCGCTCCTTAAGTGCTTAAGAATATCCCTGTATATATATATATATATATATATATATATACCACTCACACATATATATACACGTGTATACACTAGTGGGGATAACGCCCCCCTTCGCGCCCCACAGGCCAATCCTCCACTCACAGATTGAGTAGACAAAATAACGATTTTACTCGTGTATTTATCAATGTAGGCTGATAATTAGTTTACAACAGCAGAATACGTGACTTACAAAGGAGTTGATAAGACATATGATAACATAAATATGAATTTCCCAATAAAATTTTTAAATAACACCAGAGAAGGTCTTCTTTCACACGAATAACAATTAAAAATAAATGCTATAGTAATGTTTGTAAGAACTTTAAGTATATCAGACAGTCTCTGTAGAGGGACAAGATTAAAAATAACAAAATTATTTAAGTATAATATAGAAGCAGAAATAATAACGGGTCAAAAAAAAGAAAGCAAAGCTAATATTACTAGAATAACACTGAATACTGGCACCTCATCATTGTTACCTTTTGTATTCTATAGAAAACAGTTTCCCTCTGTATCAGCATGTTCTATATTTTTTTAAAAAATCAGAAAAACAGAGTTTAGATTCTGTAGGATTGTATATTAAAAAACCTATTCTCTTACGGACAATTATACTTTGCTTTATTAAGATGTAAGAATCCAAAAAGAATTTTTATTCAAATTGCATCCAAGAATAGATCAGAAATTAAAAATATTGTTTAGCTAGAAATTTTTCAGTTATTCAAAAATATGTAACTTTGAAGATCGTTACATTTCAACAGACGTATGTTAATTCATAAAAACCATGAAAAACAAATATGTGAAAAATGTGGAAAGGGTTTTAAAAGAACAGATGGGTTAAAACGACACATGAAATGTCACAACATTGAGCTAACAGAATAAATAATTGTTTCAAAAGCTTAATTGTGTTTGTCTATTTATTTATACTTTTTTCTGAATTTTGTCTTTCTGTTAATAAAGTCTTTAGGTAATTAAGAATTTTATATTTGGGGCAAGTAGATATGGACCAAAAAGAGATTTAAAATGTTAAAGTTCTTTAAACAAATAATTTTTTCGACAGATATTATTCGAACATCAAACGTACATTAAAAATAGTATAAAAAAAATCCACAAAAAACTTGCAAATTGTTTAAGTGTGCTCATTTCTTTTTACATCCGTCCCAACATTTAACATTACGAAAGAATCACGATAAATGGCATTTATTTGATCTGTAGGAATCTTTCAATTTTTTCTGTATGAAACACTATTTTTTCATCAACTCACTAAACTTTGAACGGATCTACATTTTTGTTTTTTCAATAACACTAGAAAGAAGGGGTCGAGTCTGGATAAAAGCGTTTATGTAAGTACATTCATATAAGAAAAATAATTTCCAGTGTTGCTGCATATATTCGCGCTCCTCTCATCTCTCTGCACTTTTTTCCGCTAACTGTGATAAATGTCCTTAAGCGAATAAATCATATTAAGCACGAATGAAAAAGTTGTTAAAGAATAAAATACAAAAAAATAACTAATGTATTCATAAAATACAAAAAAAACGTTTGAAAAATTTCTGGAAATTTTGAAAAAATATTAAAAAATTGTATAAACAATGGTTCATTTATTATAAAAGTAAAAAATTATTGACAAATAAATAAATATTTAATTACATCTAGAAAAACTNTCCAAATTGATTTATTAACATTAAATCAATATTTACATTAAAAATAATTTTCAAACCATACCGTAACATGAAGTAATCGAACTTCTAATATTGGAACTGCTCCTAGGAGACTGGGTAAGAGCCTCGGTTTGTGTGCAGAAGATCGTGGGTTTAAATTCTATAGGAAGTGTTTTTTTTTTTTTCTTTTTTTTAAGGAATTGCTTAAGGAGAAAAAAAGTAAATAAAAATTCAATAAAATTTAAAATGTGTTTTGTGCTGTGCTGTGGTGGCGTGGAGTTAAGTAGTGTAGTGTGATAAATAAGAGACCAATGCGAAGCGGTATGCCAAGAGAGGCAGAGCGAAAAGGGAGTAACATGTAAATCTACTTGCGTCACACTTTTTCTCGAGGTCAAAAAACAAAAATTGTTGATTTACTCTCACGCATACCGTGCCTATAGAAATATAACTTCAAAAAAGCATTTAGTAGCTTTCGAATGCTTGCCGATACCTTCTTCCGTTCCACATACCCAAATTGCTGATTTAACCCAATAACCCACCTTGCATTTTTTGTATTTTCCTTTAATTTTCCTCTCTACTACTTCCTAAATTGCCGATTCATGTACATGGTAGCAGTGGTGGTGGGAGACAAATGATTTTTAAATTTGGAGAGAGACGTGTATATATTTATATTCATGAAACTATCAGTTTAAAGCGTTTTTCTGATTCAGTAGTGAAAGATTAAACACTTTATGGAACTTAAAGGAGCATTCTTTAACTTTAAATATGCGAACATGGCTGTTTAAGGATAATCTTTGAAGTTCGCTTGTGACTGTCGAAGAGTCTCTTTCAACTTCATTTATAACTTTTAAAGAGTCAACGCGTATTAAATTATTTGAGTAATATAAACTATAAATGTTTCTTTTTCTTTATTCCACAATGTTTTTATTGTTCAACAGTTTATTATCGTACATGGAAAAAATTGAGAATAATTGTTGTTGTAAATTGAAAATGATGAAAATTAACCACCAATAAACCACCTTTATGTTAGTACTAAGACCGCATTAAGCAGCAGTTATTTTATAATCAAAAATTTAGATAGTTCACCAAGCTGTTAAGGTTTGTTTGAAATTTTTTTTACAAATACTTGATCACCTATACTTATTGGTTTAGGAGGCATTTTGGAGACTTGATGTTTGTACCAGTTGGAGTATTTCTATATTCTAATAATGCCAGGTGTGGATCTGTGCCATCAGCTTCAATTTTATTGAACATTTTTTTTATAGTTTGTACATGACTTTTAACCATACTATTTGATTAAGGCAAATACGAACTGGAAATTAAATGTATTAAGTTCCACTCCTTCGAAAATTGTCAAATTAAGGTCCATTTCCGGAGCATATAGTATAAGGAATACCAAGTTTGGCAAAGATGTCTTTTAAAACTTTAATTATGTTAAAGGCGTCAGTTAATTGTAGTATGATTACCACGACAGGTTTTTTAAATAATCTACCTATTATGAATGCTAGTTATGGTGATTATGATGTTTCTCGCCCTCCATTTTTGTATGAATTAGTAATTTTTTTAGTTAATTTTTTGGGGGAAACTTTGAAAATGAAAAACACATACACCGCGTATTTTTTTATACACAGCGACGTTTCGTCGACTGGAGTGTCGACCTCTTCAGGCTTTATGAACAAATTCAATAGAAAATCAGTACAAACCAACGAATAATAGACATAAAGTACAAGCGATATAAATACCTTAATAACAAACACTGAAGGGTAACATTACGCTGTTCGTTCGCACGCAAGTCAAGTTGGCAAAAGCGTCCACATTTCGCAAAGTTGTCAATGTATAGTAAAGCACGCATATTTACACAGATTTATCATGAGGCCAATGTGTTGAACTGATAGACATGTTCAGCAACGTAAATTAAAAAAAAAACTTTAATAAGTATGACTCAACGTGTATAGGTCTTCTTTCTTATTTATATTATTGTCGTCTGACACTATGTGAAGCATTTCAGAAATCAGTCGTTTCTTATAATTTGGCTCCTTGTCTATTATTTTGATGTCGTCCCATTTAAAAGTATGATTATTGAAAGTTTGATGTACAGATACCATAGATTCAATTTTATAATTGTTTTTGTGTTCCCTTCTCCTCTCTTTTAGTGCTCTCTTTGTTTCACCTATGTATTTTGTGGGAGACTTATTGCACGAAATTTCATATACCACGTTGGTATTTTCCAACTTTTTTGTTTTGTCTTTACCTAATTGCACAATGTGATGCAATTGTTTCGTTATTTTTGGGGTAGTACTTATTTGAAATTTTTTTTAAGATAATTTTGTTTTTTTAGAAATGGTAAGGAAATATGGCAAACTAGTAATAAAATTGCTGTTATCACGTGTTGTAATTGTTTTGTACAAATAGTGTAACATCTAAAAAATTAATCTGGCTATTAGTTTTCATTTCATGTGCAAATTGTAAATGTTTATTATAATTATTTAAGGTTTGGAGAATAATTTCAATAGTGTCTTTTCTTATACAAGCTATTGAGTCATCAACATTATATCTATTATTCGTTGGTTCGTACTGAGTTTCTATTGAATTTGTCAATAAAGCCTGAAGAGGTCGACACTCAAGTCGACAAAACGTCGCTATGTATAAAAAATACGAGGTGTGTGTGATTTTAATTTTCAAAGTTTGCCCCAAAAGATCAACTAAAAAAATTATCAATTCATACAAAAATGGAGGCCGAGAAACATCATAATTACCATAACTATCTGACATACCTTCGATCAAAAATTTACTAAATATTGAAAAAATTTAGAAATATTGTCACTCGGACCAGATTTTAATGAAACGACGTCAAATTTCCATAATAAAGATGCTAACAAACTTTTCAAGGATTTGGAATTCGGCTTACAAAATTTGAAAATAACTGAAAATGCGAGGGAATCTATGAAAAAAACAGTCAGTACAACAGTGTCGTCTTCTATACGTAACAATGCTCATATACAGAAAAATGACAAACTTTTAATAAAAAAAATATAATAGACGATATAGTTATTAAAAGATAACCGACATTTGATCGTTTTAAACGTAGATAAAGGTAATGTCTCTGTTTCTATGGAGAGGCAAGATTATATGGACAAAATGACTCAGCTACTTAGCGATACCACTACATACGCACAAATAAAGAGAAATCCTTAACAAAAATTGCAGAAAGAAGTCTATAAACAATATATAATTGGGTTCGTAAAGAAATGTCTGGAAATAGACTTTTAAAATTCACGTCAACGACCTTCTTTACCTAATTGCACAATGTGATGCAATTGTTTCGTTATTTTTAGGGTAGTGCTTATTTAAAATTTTTTAAAGATAATTTCGTTGTTTTAGGTTTAGTTGAATACGACTCTCAAGTATATAAAATATTTGAAGAAGCTTGTAACGTTATACTACCATATCAACTGAGAAAATTTTTCGCATTGTTTTTAATACCTGAAGACGATTGTCCTTAGACTACTTGAAAATCATTCCAAAACTTTCTTTATGTTGAACATCTATTAGAGCGCTTGGGGGTTCGACCGATGCAATTAAGCGACCCGTGCGATGGCACGATCTCCGGTTTAACTCGGCTCGGCTCGCTTACTGCCGCCTCTCTCTCGTTTGAAGAGTGCACTACCCGTACATATAGCTATATAAAAGAGTGTACAATAATTTTATATATATATATATATATATATTGTGATGTGTCGTGCCTTGCTCACCTTGCAGTCAGCAGCAAGACACGGCACGTATAAAATGATTCTTTATTATGACTTACTATAGGGCTAAGCGGACAGCAGAGATAGTTGGCAATCAGTATACATACATGGACGAGGTAAACACTTAAGCATTTATTTGCATTTATTAATAACTCAAAATTTATTAGTATTTCTATACAATGTTTACTCTGCCCGACTATCCAACTTGACCTGACTCTATACAGCCTTAGCCCTGCAGGTGCAGGTTCGGCGGTTGCTGCTCGGCACAATGCTTGTCTACGGTAGGGACGGGATAAATAGGAAATAGGCCTATCGTTCTTTTGCTACAGCAGGGGTCTCTTTGTAGCACTATCTTCGGGCACCGGGAGGTCCAACGAGCAGGGGTTGGCACTCGAACCCAGTAGTCCTTGACAGCGTGTGTGTGAAGGTCGTAGTAGCAGTCTGGGTAGCCAACCGGTAGCCGTTGTTGTGCGTCTCCGGTGGCCGCTCGGTACAGCACATAGTCGTATCTCGCACACACACCCGTAGAACTATATTATGTTGCGAAGCCCTCGGATTATACGTCCCGGCGGGAAGCAGACAAGACGGAGAGTGTCTTTCTTGTCGCCCTGCCGATTCGTGCTCCCTGATACTGTAGCTATCTGCCTGTGTATGCGTTGGTGCGCACACACACCCGCCGCCGCACACAGTCAAGGGCTGGCAGTGCTGCCTATAGTAGGGATAAGTGAACGGATAGGTCGGTACAAGGGCCGTGGGTGGAGTAGTGTCAGTGTGCATAGTGCCGCCTCTCCTCTTGTCTGCTACTACGACATACCTTCCTACCGTGACGTCGGTTTCCCACGTCACAATATGTATACAATTCAGCCCACCGATTTCAAAACAATAAGTTGTGATTATTTTTGAGTGGTCTAATAATGTTAAAATTGTGTAAAATTGTTTTAGAGCTCGTTTTGCTTATGTCTTTTAACGATTTCATTTACAGAAAAAACAAAAATACCAGCACGTAGGGCAAAGCATTATCCGTAAGCATTTTTAATTTAGTTCCGACGTTGAGAAAACAAATAAAAAAGGGATTTTGTCAGTACCTGTAAAAGTAAGTAAGATAGAGAGAGCCATTGATCGTCTGCTATCGCTCTCTCTCTCCCCCCCCCTCTCTTTCTCTCTCTCTCTCTCTCTCTATTGTACTAATACAGGTTTGCCTGCATCCTTGCCTTTTTTTAATATTTTGGGCTTGTAGAAAATGATGAATTAATACTAGAATTAGTATCTTTTTTTTAAATTATTTTTAAAAAATGTCTTCTTTGTGAACAGGATTATTTTAAAATATCCATATTTAACCATTATTCACGTTTTTTCAGGGTCTTCCAATTGTGTTTATTTAAACTCCACCTTAACCCATTTTTAGTAAAGAGCCAACCCAACGAAATTCGTGGATAGTGCGCAACTACGCACAGTAAAAAGGTATCCGAAAAGAGACAGAGAAAGTAATACACACCAACGTTTGTTAAACTTATGTACGTACTTTTGTATAGGTAGTGAGTGTAGATACTCTTCGCCATGTATTATTGTTCTTCCTCGTTTTTGTTGTTAATTTGTCAGTGAGCAAAAAAAATAAAAACATGATTTGCTTTTTCCTAATCTATAATATTCACTGATTGAAATACATATTAATTAAATAACTTTTTTTTTAATATGAAAATATATATAGAAGATTAGTAAGAGTCAAAAAAATAAGTACTTTTTCTACCTCGGGTGTTTTCAAGAGGCTAGTGTGCGCTCGGTAAAAAAAATAGGATTCACTACATAAGCACCATTGCTACACGGCTGCTGCCTTACGTCTCTCGGGCCGCAAAATATTCCTGGAGACAATGGCACTTATCTGACGAAGACTTCTATTTTAATCATAGACGATTAAGTACCACCCAGATCAATAACACATTCTTCAATATTTAACGTCTGTCGGGGGTCCCAAGACCCACATCTTTTCTCTTTGATTCCTGGCAATAAATTGTGCCCCTCTTTCTTTTTTTCTTACCCAGTGGTTTTAATTTCATCCCTGAAAACTTGGCTCGATGATTTTCCACCTTTGTTTGTGACACGCTTTAAAAAAAAAATGCACAATAGGTACGAGGGACACACGTGTCAAGTATTATATTTATCATGTGTTGTACAATCTTGACCTTGCCCTTATTTTTTTTATTTTTTTTTTTTTTTATTTCCCACCTCAACACCTAAGAGCAGCAAGTTCAGCAGCACAACTAATGTGCACCAACATAACCTATGTGGTGTTTGTCACTACTGCCCAGTAATGTGCATGTTAAAGGGTAATGGCAGTAGGAAAAGATATAAAACAATTCTTATCCACAACAATAAACAATTTTTATAGCTCACCTACTGAGAAATTAGGTATAATATCACGTGTCTTGTGGTTCACTTTTGCAAAAAACTCAAGTGATGACTGACTACCGCAAACTACTGACTTCAGAAAAAATCTGCGGCATTCTTGACATCTCTAGCTGTTCAAAGCAAATTTTTTTTTCTGGTAGTAGCAACACTGTACACGATAGCTTCAGTCTCTTTAGGGTTGAAGCCAGCTTTCATTATTTTAAGTACCCCTGCGCAGATTTTTCCTTTCCAAACTTTTACGAGGGCGTTTGTCATCGGGTCAGTATTTTTCTTTTGCCCATTTCTTTTACTAAG
>NW_019379507.1:1338119-1357479 GCF_000648655.2 Copidosoma floridanum | reverse complement strand
TTGATATTTTATGTAATGCTCTATCTACTCTTTCATGTACACAATCAAAAATATTCTTTATACTTTGAATAGATGCACAATACTCAACATCAATGTGGCAATAGATAAAGCATCACGTAAAATAACGAAAACAAATACGAGTGATAAAAAAGACGATATAGAAATTTTTTATGAAATATTAGAATATGTAGATGGCCGCTATTTAATTTACCAGTAATATTGAAAATAAACAAAATTTAGTTTTTCAAAATAATAGTATGTTTGAATCCATAGAAAACTCCAAAACAGCATTAACGGCTCGGTTTAAATAAAATAAAATAAATAATTTCGCCACAAAAGTTAGATACGTGAATATTCCAGAATATTACTGTTTTCATTCAACGGTAAAAACTAATAGTATCACCTAAGAACTCTGAGTGTTTTTTTCTTTTCAATTATTTGAAATCAGACTAGTGGAGCAAAATCTTTCGAAAGTTTGAAAACAGTTGATAACATATATTACAGTACGTTAAGAGATACTGCTATTGTTTAAGGTTAAACTGACCACAACTCTCAAAAATATAAAATATTTAAAGAAGCTTGTCACGTTATGCTGCCATATCAACTAAGAAAATTTTTGGCATGGTTTTTAATATCTGAAGATGTTTGTGGTAAGTCTATTTGTGAATCACTCCAACAAATTTTTTGTTTAAGATTTAAAAGCCGTTAAACTAAATAGTGCTTTATTAAAATTGAGAGAAATCTTTAAATTTAAAGCAAAATCATGTAAAGATTATTGACTACCAGAACCAAGTAAAACAGTAAAATCTGAAAATGTTAAGGACAATAAAACTGTTTTTGATTTAGAAACAAATTATAAGGTTTTATTTGTTATCCTAAATAGTGATCAAAAAATGTTTTTTATTGAAATTGTTAATAGTGATGCAAAATTATATTTTATTGATGGTCCAGGAGGTTCTCGAGAAACATTCTTGTATAAAACACAAATTTTTTATTTTTTGTTGAAAAAGAAAAAGCTTATATCCATGGCTTTCACTTTCAGAGTTGCTTTCATTTTATTACCTGTAAGAATGACAAGTCATAGAACATTTTGATGATCATTAGATTTGAAAAACATTGAAAGTTTTTTTTTTAAATGCGACACTAATAAAAAAAAATTACGAGAAGTTAATGTAATTATTTAGGATGAAGCTTCAATGATGCCTAAGAAACCTTTGGAAATAGTAGATAAAACTTAAAAAGATGTACATGATTATAATAAATTATTTATAATAAAAAGCGATTTTAGACAAATACTTTCAGTGATAAAATATGGGTGTTAACATTCTATAATTAGTAAAACTATAAAGTATTTATTTCTATGGAAACACTTCAAAACTATAAAATTCAAAACCAATATACAGTGTACAGATTAAAAATTTTTATTATTGTTAATGGACATTGGAAATAAGACCATAAAGTCTTTTGAAACTCCATAGGGATGGAAAACTGATGAGGTTTGTAAACAAATGCATATAGATGGTATAAATAGTTGCCTAAACAAAATAATTTTAACAATTCATAACTTTCGTATATTTTTAATAATAAAATTTAGAATTTTTTTAAAGGAGAAGAATATACTTAATACAGCATGAATTATGCAAATTATAAAGGTAGTGATCGTACTGATGAAAATGTAAACATGAATTTTCCTATAGAAACTCTAAATAATATATATGGAGGATTACCGCCACATGTTTTAAATTTGAAAGTCGATGCTATTGTTATGTTGATAAGAAACTTCAGTATATTTGATGGATTGTGCAACAGTACTACACTACGCATGACAAAATTGTTCAAATATAATTTAGAAGCGGAAATAATTAGTGAAAAATCTGGTATTAAAGTTTTTATGCTAGGAATGACGTTAAATACCGGTAGTAATCAATCTTTACTGTTTATTATAAACAGAAAACATTTTTTATTAGTTCTAGCTTTTTTATGACAATCAATAAATCGCAAGGTCAAAGTTTTGATAAATAAGGATTTTACTACTTAAGACCTTTGTTTTCTCATGGTCAACTATACGTATTGGTATCAAGATGTAAAAATCCTAAAAATATATTTATACTTGATGATTCAGAGAACCAAGCAACCATTGAAAACATTGTATGGCAAGAATTTTTTGATCCTGAACAATTTTATAACCATAAAAATTTCATAATTTTATTTTCTGTGCCGAATACCATATCGCCGCTATGTGATAATTTTATTCAATATCAATTAATTAGTTCATACTTTTATAGAGACATATTTTTTTTTCACGAAAAAGCTTTTGTAATAAAATTTTTATCTCTGAATACTTTAACTCCAAGTGTATGTTTACATGAAAAAATATTGTGACACAAGACTATGTGTTATGTATATTTCAAGTATATTGAAATATTAGACACATTATTGAGAAAAGTAGAACAAACTGAGTTACACTTGTTAGAACTCGATTATGTAACTAACAAGTTGATTTGATTTGACTTTTTGTAGATATGTAGTTATAAACTTTTAAAGTGTTAAATAAATCTTGCTGAGTTCGCGCGCAAAGCGACCAACTTTTTGCCCCTTTGATCACTCCAAAAGTTATGAAATGTTTTTTGAACCTATCCTTAAAATAAGGTGAAAATCTCAATAGCTCTCTCTTAATTAAACCCAATGAAAAATCTTCTATTTTTTCCTGAACCCCCCTTAGCTCTCCTCGCCACCCTTATAATTTTAAAGCCCTCTCTTTGGCCCCACCTCCAGCCACCTACTGTAATTCCATTGTATACACTAATTTTCTCCAACTAATATTATTCTTTTTATAGATTGTATAGTTGTGAGACTAAAGTCAGTATCCAACCACCCCCACTATGTTCTAAAACGATGAAAACAGAGGTTGCTCAGTACGAAATCAAATATTTCAAGATAGAAAAATGCTGGAAAAATGTATCTTTTTTTTACGGTAGGTAATGGAACGGACAATCTAGAAAAAATTTAGTTAAATTTTAATAATAATGACCTAACCTAAAAGTAAACGAGTTTCTGCAATTTTTTTTGTTCTGTGAAACAGCTTGTTTTCAATTACTTCTTTGATAAAAAAAGGCGCACAAAAGAAGAATTTTATCGTTTTTACCAACAATTACCGAAAAACGTGTTTTATGATTAAACATAACCTTATATTGTTCTAAAAGGATAAAAATAGAGGTGGCTTAGCACAAAATCCAATATCTCAAGATAAAAAATGCTAGAAAAAATAATTTTTCTATGTTGTCGTCTTTACGTATAATTACACCGAAAAACATGTTTTTTTAAAATCTTTTATGCTCAAACGTAACCTTTAATGTAGAATATTAATAGACTTGTGAGGGAATAATATTTTATCTTGTCATTATACGTTACATTAATGTACAAAAATTCTTGACGACCACTAAGAATTATAATTTTAAGTTTAATTACATGTCTTGTGTAGATGATGGTTCTAAATACAATGTGGCGGACGAAAATTTTCAGTAATTTTTTTATTTTGTTGTGTAATAGCAACTAGCGATTTTTAGTTACATGACCTAAACAAGAAAATGTTAGATTTTTAAAGTCATACCAAGTCGAAGGAAAATATAACGGAAAATCTTTCTATTTTCTAAAAATTACCTATAACGGGCTTTCACTAAGTACGTGTTCAGAATTCCGAATACATTTCTATTTTTTACTGTGTAGTAGTAAGTGTGATTACTCAATCAATATCACACATAGATATTGTCTGGGAAATGAATAACTTGCATTTCAATTTTTAAGATCTTGGACTTAGTGTCCATAATTATTTCCGTATATTATTTTTATTAATGTATTAAGGCAGCCATTAAAATGTGTTTATTTCCAATCACTAATTTATGTTTAACTCCACAATTACCCATTTTTAGTAAAGAGCCAACCCAACGAAATTCGTCTAAAAAATTAATCTGGCTATTAGTTTTCATTTCATGTGCAAATTGTAAATGTTTATTATAATTATTTAAGGTTTGGAGAATAATTTCAATAGTNTTAATAATCAAATACTCCATAACCTTGTCGACGAGGATGTGATAAATGCGAAAAAGTGAAAGCTACAAGGAAAGTATGGATGAGGCAGGTACGGAGCTTTATGTATATATTAAGATTTATTAGTAATTTAACATAAAATTAATAAAAGCCTGTTTTATTCTGCATAACTTGCTGATTTAATGCTACGGAAGACTGTATTTCGGAAACTTGAATATCATCTGATATCAAAAAAACTGTTTTCGTGATACAAAAATTAATTGATCCTCATCCTAATTACATAATGTACATGTTTCTCTCATATAGTATATTAGTATGTTTAAACATCAATCAGCTTTTTCGAATTTGCGATGCTATACCTTCATTAAAGATTTGAAATTAAAATACAAAATACTGTCTATTATCATTGACATAATGATATCGACAAAATGTCTAAGGATGCAGTAGCTGCAATACCGTTCTCTTGTGATACGTTTACAAAATATAATTAGATCATTTTTTTAAAGCCAACTATGCTCTCGGTTTAAAGGACATTGAACAAGTACTTCATATGGAGACTTTTAATTCCATCCAATGACATTTTTAACTTTTTTAAGCTTATTTAAGGAAAGGACGGTTTTCTTAGTAGGTGACGCATATCTTATATTACTTTTGAAACATTATTATATCTGTGATGTATCGGCCGTTGTCGAGTTGGGTCCCAAACTGAGAAAAAGGGCCGAGTTGGGTCCCAGTCATTAAATGTCGGTACTGAGTTGGGTCCCAGTCATTAAATGTCGGTACCGAGTTGGGTCCCAACATTCATGTCTAGTGATTTTTTCCTAGTTACTTTTACATTCTTAAAGCAACAGAGAAAATATAGGATATGCTTTCAAACAAACGCTATTTTTTCCGTCACACTTAATCCAGGCTTCGGACTGGAAGCATATATATATATCTTGATAAATGGTGACTTATATATATACTGGCGTGTTTAAAAATGTGTTTGTGCTTCTTAAATATGCATATACTGGCTTACGTAAATTTGTCTGTATGCGGAGACTCCTTGTCATGAATAAAAATGCCAAGTATAGTATAGTCACGGTGTACTAGATAGATAAAAACTTCATAGAAACGTCCTGAACAAATTGTAGTCGAGTTATAGATCCACTTTGAAACTGTTGCATCTTTTTATATGAAAAAATTTCTTTGTCATGAGTCACTGTTGATTTAGTTTTAGCACTTCGCATTTTAACATAAGCTTCAGCTTGAACTGATTGTAGTGCTTCTATAAAGATGTATATATTTGGCCATGGAGTGTAAAACATACTATTGAATCTTGAATGGAATGCCTCACAACCGTTAGTTGTTCGACAGATAGAACTTATAAACTGTGCCCAAAGTGTCGGAGGCATAGGAGCATGAGGTTTGATGTAGTTATCAAGGACATGGTCACAGAATTTTTCCACTTTACTATTTTCTGGCATAAGAGCTATCAAATCGTCAGTGAAACAGTCACTTACATCATTTGGCTCAAGAAAAGGCAAACCAAAGAAAGTTTTAAAAAACTTGCCTATTTCAGATTGTACGTCTTTATAATGTGCACTGAGACCAAGTTCCTGGATTTTATGCCACCAATTCTGTCCTTAATGAAAACGACATCCACGAATGATGATTTTTGGCAAAACTTTTTTAATACCAGAATGTATCGCTAATTCAAAATCTGCAAATATGTATGTTTGATTAAATACTAAAGAGTGTTCTTCAAATTTGGATTTTAAAAAAGTAAAAGCTTGTTCATATGACGTTCTTTTTTGTCGGGAAGAAGAAAAAATGCTAAAGGTATGTGGATATTGTGTTGAAAGCCATGAACTGCAAAAATTTGAGTAAAAAATGTAGGGCAACTGTAAAAAGTCCCATGTACAAACCAAGTGTCTAGTTCAGAAAACAGTTTCAAATTACTGGCCGTTGAAGAAAGTTGAAGGCCGGTAGTTTGCCATATCTACCACGTCTTGCCGCTCCGATATTCTTTTGTATACGTGCAGTATCTTGAATTGTTATTGTGGGTATGTCACGTTGTTTCAAGTGGTCACACAATAACTTTGAAGGTCGAGTACCTATGTCATCAACTGCTTTTCGTTTAAGCACGTTACTTACTAATCGTCTGTTTAAAGCAGCTTCGTCAATTTGCAAATGATTATGTGCCGTAGGATGTTGAATTATCTCTGCTCGTCTTAGTTTCAGATAGCTATTACACTTGGACACTGAACACTTCCAACGACCTACATTGTCACTTAAATTTTTGTGAAATCGGTACGTAAAGTTATCATTTTTAATTAAAGTTTTACCTTTTTCACTAATACAAAATTCCATCATTTAATTAAAGTAATACTTTAAAGTAACGTTGACGACTAACGGCAGTCAGCTGATAATCGTAGTATAATTGTAGTATTCACTATGTAAGGTAGTGTTGGTTTGTTGTTGCCATGATAGTAACTAACACTGTTCAATATATAAGAAAATAGTGTTTGTTTGATAGCATACTGTATACTTGCTGTTATCGGAAAAATAAACAAGTAACTAGGCAAAAATCACTAGACATGAGTGTTGGGACCCAACTCGGTACCAATATTTAATGATCGGGACCCAACTCGGTACCGACATTTAATGACCGGGATCCAACTCGGTACCGACATTTAATGACCAGGACCCAACTCGGTTACAGGATTAAGGGATCTTGTTGGCCGGGACCCAACTCGGCTTTTCCGGATGTATCGGCATTACTATTATCATCATGACCGATGTGTGTCACGCTATTTACGAGCTTTAAAGTCGAGTAGTGCGTAACCAGCCATCCAGCTATCTGGTAGAGTGCGTAGCTGGTCTAATACGTAGGCAACTCGATACTATTACTCAGTATAGATATTTTATCATTAATAAACTTACTATTATTACACATCTCTATTTAATAGTGTGTTTATTTAATAATCAAATACTCCATAACCTTGTCGACGAGGATGTGATAAATGCGAAAAAGTGAAAGCTACAAGGAAAGTATGGATGAGGCAGGTACGGAGCTTAGGCCCAATGTCAGAACAAAAGGTTAAAATAGGTTGGATTCAGACATTAAATAAATCGAAACTTTTAGAGCAATCAAGTCAACAAGGTATCGAGTGCAGTGAAAGTGAAACGATTGACGATCTGCGTAAAAGACTACGAAAAATAATAAAAGATAGTGTTGTTTAAAAAAAGTGGAAAAAGTAGAAGAGAGAAGAGAAATCGACAGTGCAAGTACTGGTCAAATTGAATCAGAACGACACTCGGATGAAGAGATAACAAGCATGATGTCAGGAGATTCAACAAAAAAAAGGGAACAATGATAGTCAAAATTCATATAAATGGGTGAAAAACGAATTAATTTCTCTAAAAGTACTGGCTTACTATGATCCTAAAGAGAAGCTAGTACTGGCTTGTGATGCATCTGCTTACGGGCTATCGGCAATACTGTTGCACAAATATAAGGATGGAAGCGAGAGACCAGTAGCATATGCATCAAAAGGAATAGCAGAGTAAGAGCTCAATCGCACAACATTAGATAAAGAAGCTATGACTATTGTATTCAGGTTTAAGCGATTTTACCAATTTGTCTTTGGTAAAGAAATAATTTTACGCACTAATAATAAGCCACTACAGCTGATTTTGGGTCCGCGTAAAGAGAAAATAGATTGCAGCGTTGGGCATACTATCTGTCGGGTTTTAGATGTGTAATTGAGCATGTTAAGTCGGAAGCAAATGGAAATGTTGATGCGTTGTCTAGATTGTCAATAGAAGACAGTACTGAACTCATATACACATCATTTTCGCAAGTAAAATTTTTTGAAAAAAATGTAAGCACGTTTGATAGTAAGATGTTGGCTAACAAAAGTAAAAAGAATACTCTTTCAAGTAGGATAAGTAAATATGTTCTGAATGACTGGCCTAAAGCAAGTAATATACTAGTTGATGAAAAACTATATTTTACAAAGAGATTAGAGCTTACAATTGAAAAAGGATATTTATTCTAGGGTTTCAAAGCAGTAATTCCGGACGTGATGCGAAAATTAATTCTAAGTGAATTACATTTCACGCATCTTGGTATTGTAAGAATCAAGATGTTTGCACGCTTATGTGTTTGGTGGTTGAACATTGATGATGATATTAAAAACCTGGTTAGAGATTGTAGAATTTATTTAATTCAACTTAAAAAGCATACATATTAATTTTGCTGGCCTATTTTATAGAAAAATGTTTTTAATTATTGTGGATGCGCATTCTAAATGGACAGAGGTTATTGGTTTTAAAACGGATACCAGAGTATGCAGATTAGTAAGCGAATTAAAAATATTATTTTCGAGGTACGAGTTGCCATTGCACTGCGTAACTGACGGCGGTCTTTAATTCAAAAGTAAAGAATTTCATGAATTCTTAGAGCGCAACGGTGTCAGGCACACGCTCTCGCCCCCTAATCATCCTGCGAGAAATGGGGCGGCGACAAATTTCGTCCAAACTTTCAAAGATGAAGTATCGAAAATTGTAAAAGAGGAAAAGAATGGATACTGCGATAAGTATGTTTATGTGGGACTATCGCATTATAGAGCACTCTACAACGCTAATAACACCAGCGTATATGATGTATAAGCGGGAACACGTTTTGATCTGTTAAGGCCTAATGTTCATGCCGAGGTGTTTAAAAATCAAAAGGCACAAATACAAGCCCGAGCAGGTAAAAGACAGTTAGAATTAAATGAAAATGACAGTTTCATGATCGATGATTATAGTGTGCGCTCCGAAAAGCGGATTGAAGGCAAAATAATTAAACAAACAGCGTCTAGTATGTACGTGGTCAAAGATATGAACAACGTCTTGTGAAAAAGACATGCGGATCAAATAATCAAACGTAATAACGCTAAATGGTCAACGAGGCAATCCCCAAGGCTTCACCCAAAGTTGTAAGGGGGAAAAAAGTTGTGATGTATCGGCAGTACTATTATCATCATGACCGATGTGTGTTGCGCTATTGACGAGCTTCAAAGTCGAGTAGTGCGTAACGAGCCGTCTAAATATCTAGTCGAGTGCATAGCTGGTCTAATATGTAGGCACCTCGATACTATTACTAAATGTATATATTCTATTATTAATAAACTTACTATTATATACATCTCTATTTAATAGTGTATTTATTTAATAATCAAATACTCTACATCATCTAATTTATTTTTGCTGTTTTCGAAAAATTTCCATCCGAGAACACAATTATATTTTGTTGCCGAGCCTACAGACAAATTTGTGTTAGAGAAAAAAAATTTTATGAAAAGGTTATTTTTACTATTACATCAATGTTCCTTCTTGATCATAAAGGTTATTTTGAAAGCTTCTTCTCTCTGAAGGCAATTTTTAGATAAGAGTTGTAGAAACTACATTTCTTTAAAGAGTGTTTCATATTTAATTTTTTTAAGGTAGTTTCACAATTTAGTACTGTAATGTACGTTTTCGTTTCAAATTTATGAGTAATTTTGATTCTTGATTTAATAATGAATAGTATTAACGTTACTTTCTTATAATTACTATCAGTTACACTTAAAAATTACAGGAATTAAAATTTCCTAAGCCATTTTCAACAAAGTACACGCTAAGCTTAAAAGAGTAAAACCAGACGTTAGAAAGAGTAATTCCTTGATATTACTTTTTTTAATAGAATGATATCGCAAAACTACTCTTTATGAATGGTAGATTTGAGGATTTCTTTTTTTCTAAAGAGTAATATTTAAATTTTACCTTTTTAAAAAAAGTTAAAAGCCAAAATCACATATTCCAAAAAGTTTTTCTTTTAAAAACAGTAATAAGCCATAATAACTCTTTTCAAAAGAGTGACAAGTCAGAATGACTCTTTTGAAAGAGAGTAAAAGGGCAAACTTACTTTTTTCAAAAGAGCAAACTTAAATTTCCTCTTTTCAAAACATACAACAACAACATTCTTCCTTTTGTACCCCTTTTTTATCAAAGAAATAATATAAAACAAGCAGTCTCATTGACTAACGAACCGAATGGTAGAAATTTATCTAGTTTTAGATAAGGTTATTACTATTTGAACACAACTACAGTTTTCCTATATTGGCTATTCAACTACCTAAAACTTAAAGAGAAATTCATTTTTTTAGCATTTTTCTATATTGAGATATTGGATTTCATGCTAAGCCACCTCTGTTTTCATCGTTTTAGAACAGTTTAAGGTTACGTTCGAACATAAAACATATTTGGTGTAACTGTACATAAAAACAACATTTTTCCTTTTGTACGCCTTTTTTATCAAAGAAGTAATAAAAATAAGTAGTCTGGTTGACTTAAAAAAAAAATGTTAGAAACTCATCTACTTTTAGAATAGCTTACTATTACTAAAACTTAACTATATTTTTCCAAGATTTGCAATTCAATTACCTACAATTATTTTTAAATCCATCTTTTCAGCATTTTGCTATCTTGAGAAATTTGATTTCGTACTGAGCAACCTCTGGTTTTATCGTTTTAGAACATAGTACACCCCCTCGACTCTCTTAGCACCTCTCATAATTTTGAGATCTTCTTTTCTTCCCCCCCTCCCCACCTCTTGAGATTCGAACCCACGACTCCATGAGTATCTCTGGCTTTGAATCAAAGAAATCAAATAAATCACGTAAGGATTATAGATTACCATAATCAAATATAACAATAAAATCTGAGGATATCAAGGAAAATGAAACTGGAATTGATTTAGAAACAAATTTCAAGGATTAATTTGTTCAACGGAATAGTGATAAAATAAAATTTTTATAAAAGTTATTATTAATTTTAATAATGGAATTTTTGTATTAAACATTTATTTTTCATTTGATGAGAAAAAAGAAAAAAAAAAAAGAAATATCTATAGCGTGCACGAGCATTTCTTTGATTTTATTACCTGAAGAGATAACAAGTCATAGTAGTATCGTATAATTAGCTAAAAATCATAGCGATACTCCAAAATTTCTGACTAGCTCGTAAGAAAACAAGATAGAAGTTTTAATACATTGTAATAAATTGTCACAGAATTAATCAAGTAGAAATGTCAAAAAAATCCCCCAAAAATTGCAAAAATGGCAAAAACATGTTTTTCGCGTCTAGAAGAAACCCAAAGAATCGTACATAAAAAAGTGTTTGGTAGATGTACAATTTTAAGATGAAAAAATTAGGCCCCATTGGGTTCAAACCGGTTCAGTCGTTTTTTTGTAAATCACAAAAACTGCCATTTCAAGTAATTTTTCGAAATTCTATAACTCGCGTTATATGTAATATTTGAAAGCTAAAATTTTAACACAAGACAGGTTTTATAGCCCTTATAATACACACAAAATCGGTTTTAAGCTTTTCACGCATTACAGTCTGAACCGAAAAAAGGTCCTACCGGAAAACGGCCATAAAAAAGTTTTAAGACAAAATAGATACATTATTTAAACATATTTCGCTTCGTCTATATGTACTCTACAACCACCTTCAACGCCATCCATTTTTATTAATTAGAAGTATGTTAAAAATTGATGGCAAAAAAAGCACTTTTGTGTTTTAATTGTGCTCGATTAAAACATGCATGCAGAAAGTGAACGTGGCCTCTATAGCGACACCTCGCCAATCTACCACTGACCGAAAAGCAAAAAGCTGTTTTTTGCAATTAATGTTCAAGATATATCTAATCAGCAAAAATAAATGGTATTTGAGGTACTTGTAGAGTAAACGTATACAAAGAGGAATCCGTTTGAAAAGTGGACCTATGTTAGCTAATAACTTTCTTATGGCCATTTTTTAAGAGAAACTTTTTTTAGTTTTTGCTGCAATTCGCAAAAACTTTAAAACTGATTAAGCTCAAATTTAAAAATGTAAACACGGCTTACTTTGTTTTACTTAAAATTATACATCTTTTTTATGCAACATTTTCGTATATGCGGTTTTTCAGTTTTGTTTTAGAAGCGAGAAACATGTTTTAGCTATTTTTGCTATTTTTGGGAGGCTATTACTGCCATTCTCACTTGTTAAATTCTGTCTCCTGTTCGTTATAGCAATTGTGACATAACAAAAAAAGGACGTGTGTTCCTGATACTAGCACAGGACACGTCATTCGTCAGTAATTTTGGTATTCAGAGTTTTTTAAGTCAAATAAAATTATGTAACACAGTAAATTAACTATTGACAAACTTTTATTATTTGTAAAGAAAGTTACTAAGATATACGTGTGAAAATTTCATAAATGTAGTTCATAGTCATTAAATTTTCAAATTTGAAAATTTTCGCGCTATAAATGAGATTAGCTAATTAGAAATGCTCGTTTCTTGTTTGTTTTCAAAACAAGTAGATGTATGTAAAAAACAGATGAACTTGTATTAACAGGCGTTATAAGTACGAGTGGTCAAAGAAAAGTGATTCACCTCAGAAGCTAGTACGTTTAGGTTTTTAATTGTTAACATAAAAATGATAAAGCTAAGAAACTAAAAAGATTTTTACTAACTTAAACTTAAAAGAACTTTAAAAGATTAATGTGATAATAATTTTCCGTTCGGTAAAAAATTCTTAATTTTAGGAGGCGATTTAAAACAAATACTTCCAGAAATAAAGCATTGATGTAAAAGTTCTATAATTAGTAAAACTATAAAGTATTCATTTCTATGGAAACTCTTCAAAATTATAAAATTAAAAGAATAATCTACGGTGTACAGATTTACAATTTTAATTACTGTTAACAGACATTCGAAATGAAACCACAAAGTCTATTTAAATTCCTCAGAAATAAAAAACTGATAATGTTTGTAACCAAATTTATGGGGATGGTATGAATAACTGCCTAAACGAAATAATTTTAACAACTCATAACAAACTTTTATAAATTTTAAATGATAAAATTTTGAATTTTATTGAAGGGACAGAACATACTTACAACAGCATAGATTATGCAAGATAAAACACTATCGATCGTACTGATAAGAATATAAACATATATTTTCCGATAAAAACTCTAAATGTACATGAAGGATTATTGCCTCATGTTTCAAATTTGAGAGAACTCTCTTTTGTTATGTTGATAAGAAACATAAGTATATTTAATGGCTTGTGCAATAACACTATACTACGTAAAACAAAATTATTTCAATATAATTTAGAAGAAGAAATAATAGCTGATAAAAATCTTGTTATAAAGTTTTCATACCAAGAATTACTTTACATACTGCTAGTAATTCATCTTTACTGTTTAATATATACAGAAAAAAATTAACATCTTTTCCCATGAAAATCAATAAGTCATACGGTCAAAATTTCGATGAATTAAGATTTTACTACAAAAGACCTTTATTTTCTTATAGTCAACTGTACGTATTGGTATTGAGATGTATAAATCCAAAAAGTAAATTTATAAAAAACGATACAGAGAATCAAGCAAACATTAAAAACATTGTATGGCAAGGAATTTTTGATCATAAACAATTTTATTATTTTTTTGCGAAAGCTTATTCTTTATAACTTTTTCCTTTTTTTCTCTCAAAAATTTACATTTGAAATACATAATATTAGACTTCTAACAAGTGAAAACACAAAAAAAATTACTCATTCGTCATGACGCTGTATTTTTAAATTCTTGCATTTAAAAAAATTTAAATACTCTCATTACGAAATTTTTCATATATATTATAACTTTGACCTTTATGTTAAAAATGTTGAAGTTGGGTAAAGAATTTATTTTTCAAAGTTAAAGAATAGGGCAGAGTTTAATTTTATTATTACAGAAATCGATGTGAATTTCCAAACGTAAATTTTATGATGATAAAACTTTAAAAATTTTATTTTCTGTGCCAAATACCAATTTGCAGCTATGCAATTATGAGTTGCAACATTATTTAATAAATATTTAAATATATAAATATAAATCCTTTATTTCGGCCTTTTGGCCCAGAAATGGACTTGGTTTATATGAATTTCTTATCCGACCACTCTCATTCCTCCGCACCTTTCGACCTTCTTAATTTTCGTTGCTCTCATATGCTTACAAATCTCAGACGTTTTGCTCCGCTACACTCGCTATATTCATGCTGCCCATCTTAGCCATTTTACATTCAAGATCGTATCTTTTTAAAAGCTTAACAACTTCGCTCACACCTAAATTGCTCGTGATATACCTATTTAGTACCCTTTTTCGCTCACAACAATTTTCCGGCCACAAAATACATATTTCACACTCATTCACTACATGCTCCAACGCACCTACGCTTCTCTTACACAACATACACAACCTTTCCTCGTCACTCATCCAATACACATTGTATCTCTCCAAATTACCACACCTGATTCTCGCTACAGTGCTAATATCACTATCTGCCCTACACTTGTCCAAATACTTTGGTAATTTTACGATCATTATGCCCTTGTATCTTTTATTATACCTAGAATTACTTATTTTAGCGACTAGCTCTTGACAATTTATGTCCCTTAGCCTATTTTATACTTCGCTCATGACACTGACATTCCCGTGCACATTTAGACTTAATTCCAGTGAACTCCAGCCAATCCCTTTTCAAAAGTTCTCTATTCCTATACTGTACATATTAATTTCTTTTAGTCTCTCTTTTTATTTCCAGCACAGTTTCGGCAATCTTTCCTCCTCCATCTTTATGATCTTACACTCATACCTAAACGCTCTCATACTCCACGTTTCGAACAACTGCTTCACATTTACCTCTTTCCGAATTATGTATCGCAGTGTACAAAAGTCGAGCTTTAAAACCCATCTATAATAATCTATTTGGATCTTTTCTAACTCTTTCTTCACCCCCACCCCCATATTTTCGCCCCATAATCCATGACACTCTTGACTAGATAATCAAACAACATTTTCCTTCTCTTGAAATCGTTCTTACACCTTCTCTCCTTTAGCCCCCACGTTTTCTTAGCTGCTATAATCCCTTTTTTTCTCAGCTCATTCCGGTGGTCTTTATAATTCACCTCCTTATTGAATACAAAACCTAAATAATTAAAGAAGCACACCTCGTCAATCTTCTTCCCTTTGTATATCCATTTCTCTTTTCTGCTCTTATTTCCTTTATTAAACACCAATACCTTTGTTTTTTCAGTACTTAAAATCAAACTCCTACCTTCTAGAAATCTCGCTAACATCCCCCACATGTCTAACATTGCTTCTCTATTTACCACTAAGAAAACTATATCATCTTCGTATGCCAGAGACCAAACCCTCCTCCGACCCCTCTGCTCCTATATTCCCTTTCCAGAGCCGCTATATAAATACAGAATGGAATCGGACTCAAAACACATCCCTGCCTAACACCTTTCGCACTCCAAAACTTTTCTGATAACTCCTCTCCAGCCCTCACTGCGACGACTGTTTCCTCATATAACTCCTTTATCCTCTCGATCAGGCTTTAACTCACTCCTTCCTTTTTGAGCACTTCCCACAGTTTTTTTCTATCCACTGTGTCAAAAGCTGATGGTAAGTCTACAAAACTAGCGTACACTTTCTCCTTCCTTGCCTTAGCCGTTTGTACAATATGATTCAAAACGTAAATGTTGTCCATTGAAGATCTGCTTTTCCTAAAACCTGCCTACCCTTCCAGAAGAATACCCTTTTCTTCCACTTCCTTGACCAATCTTCCTCTTAGAATTTCGGCATAGACCTTGTATGCTGTAGGCAACAAGGATATGCCTCTGTAATTCTTGGTTAGCTCAGCATCCCCTTTTTTGAACAGTGGAATCACCACCACCCACTTCCAATCTTCTGGTAATCCACTTCCCTTCCATACTTTCTCCAGCAGTGCGAATAACATCATTATCAATCCCTGACCTCCATAGATCCATACTTCATTGGTTATGCCCTCTACTCTTGCCACCTTTCCTTTCTTCAGAGACTCCAGAGCCTTTAACAGCTCACTCAAATCTAGCTCTTCTATATCCTCCTTATCACACAGCTGCTGTCTTTTCTCACCTTGTACTTCGTGGTCACAGCCTTCAATTAGCTTCATTAAGTAAGTCCTCCACTCGTCAACCGAAATAGAGTTTTCCATCATTTTCTTCCTTCTGCTGTTGCCGAAAAACTTCCAAACATCACTTTCTTTTTTAATACTCCTGAGTTGCGCTGCCTCCATCTCCTTGAAGTTTGCCTTTTCTCTTCACACATCCTTCTCCACGCCTTCCTTTCTTTCAAATATATTCCCTTGCTTGCCATATTGTTTCTCCACTCCCAATAGGCCCGCTTCGCTTTTCTCTTTTCCTGCTTACACGATCTGTCACACCATTTCCGTTCTCCTAGCCTCTAAAATCTTACCGCAGTTTCTTTCTTTATGGTTGCCTTGTCTACAACTAACTTTATTTCGCTCCAGAGCTCCTCTACTTGCATTAAGCCTACAACCTCTACACTCATGCTCTGTTCCTTTATTGAGATTTGAAAACTAGCTCTGTCTTCCTCCGACCAGGAACAAATCACCTTTTTCTTCTTCGTCTTGCTCGTGTTTATTTTACTTACAACTTTGCTACAGACTTTCAGGCATAATGGCACATGATCCGAATCCAACCTACCCTGCACCTCAAATTTTTTGACCTACTCAAATGCGTACGAGTTTACTATCCCATAGTCAATAACAAAATTACCCCTCGCACCTACGTACGTATATTCCCCTTCCTCATCCCCTGAAAACCACCCATTTAATAAAGACATGCCTCTGTTCTCCAATATTTCTATCAACCTCTTGCCCTCTTCCCTTATCCCCCCATCTTTACTCTTTCTTCCCCTAACCACACCATCTTCCCCATCCGTAAAATTTCATAAGCTACCTGTCCTTATGTTGAAATCTCCCCCTACCACTACTCTTTCCCCCTCATTAAAAACATATTTTTCTAAAAAATTTCCAGCCTCACTATAATCTCCACTGTTGTACACCGTGCATACATTTACAAATTCCTTTTCCACCATAAACCTGCTCCGCAGCACACTATTTTGCTACTCAACTTCCCACTCAACTTTGTCGTTACTCCAACTTTTCTTTACGCCTAATATAAATCCGCCTTTCGCTCGCCCTGTCAGATGTTCTCTATATGCGCTTCCTTCTTTCCATATGAAATCGCTTGACATATTTCTCACAAAAGCACCCCAATACTTAGATCCGAGCCACGTTTCACACAAACCCATATAATCAAAACTTTCCACGTAGTCTCAAAAATCCCTGTCCTTATTAAACACTCCCGCACAATTCCAAAACAACAACTTTTTCTCACCTGCCTCCAAATCATACCCTATTTGCTCATTTCCTCCCCCCTGATTAAGATCTTTTCTGGGCCTTACTTGAAAAACTGAGCCGTATTCTCGTCACTCATCTGCCTCACTCTACGATTGCTCTCTAACCCCTCACCCTGCTCCACCGGTATCTCGTCCCTCCTCATCTGCTCGTCTCTGTCCCTGTCTCCCGTTCGTTTGTCAGTACTACGTATCCTCTCTGCCACATCTTCGCCCATCCATTCATACCACTTGCCGTTCCACCAAAAACCACCAAACCCACCTTTTATCGCCCTACCTTGTTCTTTTTTACCTCTCAACCACGGGTTCATTCCTTCCTGCCTTTTCCTATCTTCAAAACTGGAGCCCCTTTCGATAAAAACTCTCGACCCTCTTAACTTATGCATGTTCTTCCATGTACTATCTCTGTCTTCCTTTTTAGCTATCTTTACTACAAATACTCCCCCACTTTTCCATGCAAAAACTACCTTTACTTCTACATTTAGCTTCTCCTTAAAAAATTTCCGCGCTCCCGCACGCCAGTCACCCGTTAGAGTCACGCCTCTGAGAACTATATTTTCCTGTCTTGTTATGTCTTCTTGCTATTGAACCATTCTCTACACCCATTAACCTCCAATTCTGAGAAACAGCTTCTACTTGCAATCGAGTCTTTCTCACTGCCCGTGCTTCCCTGTTCCCCTCCTTTTCTTAGCCCTGTCCCTGCATTTAGCCTTGCCTCTACTTCTGCCAGCCTCGTGTCTGTCACCTTTTTAAAATCCATCCACTCTTGTTTCAACTTTCACAAATTTTCCTGTAACTCTGCCTTAACAGCTTTTACATTAACTACGCTCTTTTCACACATGACCCTCTAACCTCTCGCTTTAGCACGTTCCGTTTCACAATCCACCTTCGCTTTCGCACACACATCACCAATTTTCTCTCTCTCCTTGCTCAAACATTCTTCTAATTCCCCTTACCATTTCCCTTAAGCTCACACATCCTGCACACTCTAACACTTCCCCCTTACCGTTGAAGTTTACCTGCTTCTTGAAGCTGTTCTTGATGGAGGTCTGCTTGGCCGCATTTGCACCGCTACTCAGCACCTTGGCCTCCACAGCCTTTGTGCCCCCCACCTTGGGCCTTGGTGTTACCCCTTTAGTACGCATCTTCTGATTGGTACCGGTCGTCTTTTTCTCGTCTCCGGGCTTGCCAACGATTTTCTCACCTCCAATCTCTATGCCTTTCCCTAACATTTCCGCACGCTCTTTCTCGCTTCCACCCCTTCACACAGACTACTAGTTCACCTTGCTCGGCAACCTAACCTGCTTACACCAGTCACGCAACGAAAATTCTTTATTACACTCGCAGAAAAAACTCCAATTCACCTATCTCCTCGCCTCTGGCCCCCCACGTGCTTTCCTCGCACTTACAAACCTCTCTCATGTACTTTCTCACGCTATAAATTGCCACTATCAGCCAAAAAACACGGAGCCCCTCTTACACACGTCTATTCACTCCCCCGGTACCTAACCAAGTCTATTTTAATTTATATTCTTATACACATATGTACATTTTTCTAGTACAAAAAAAAAGCTTTTATAATAAAATTTTTATCTCTAAAGACTTTAATTACAAGTATATGTCGTATTTACCATAATATAAGATAATGTTGTAAGAAACGATATGTTGAATGTATATTTTAAGTTTATCAGGATATTAAAAGCTTCATCAAGAGAAGTAGAACAAACTGAGTAACACTTGTTAGTTATACTCGATTAGATAACTTACAAGTCCATAATTTTGTAGATGTTAAGTTGTTACATTAAATGAAAAAGTAGACTTATTATGTACTGTCAATCTTCACTTTATTCGTTAAAAACGTGTTACAGCTGTTTCGGTATCACAGTACCTTCGTCAGACAGATGTACATCAAGACTTAATAATATACAGCGTTCTATCAAGAACATACACGCTGCGCCGTGGTCGACAATCAGATAACAGGGGCTATATACATACATACAT
>NW_019379507.1:1301412-1314725 GCF_000648655.2 Copidosoma floridanum | reverse complement strand
ATTATTCATGAAATTTTTGATGCAACGTCATATTATAATATATATAAGGACACTACTGAGCATTTAGCAGGCTCACGGCATGCATGCGGTGAGCTTTTGAGCTTCAAAGCCAAAGAGGAGCTTCTGTGATTTCTCTCTCTCTTTGTCATTTATTTGGCGAGCTTATTTTTTTTTTAATATTATATTATTATCATGCTTGGCAATATTATTTTTTCACTGTTATCAATGTTTTTATTATTTTAAATATCAGACCAAGTGGTTTTTACTTATTCACTACAGCAGTGCAGTATTTATAATTATTTGAAAACTGTTTTGGCTGGACTGTGGAGGATGTTGAGTCCTCAGTCCTAATACTTAAAACTTTGTTCTAATTCTTTCTCGATCTATGAGCAACGTTTGAAGCATTTTCTTTTTCATCCATACGAGCATACGAAAATACTATAACTGTTCAAAATTACTGTTTTACCAGAGAAATAATTGGAGAAGTCATATTACCAATAAACTATGAAACAAAAACATGATAATTACTAGAAATCTTAACTATCAATGTATACATAGAGAATGATGTTGGCTTAAGCTGTATTTACAGTTGCTAACGAAACTAAATATCGTAAGTAAATTTATAAAATAAGTACAAATTTTAAATGTAAATTATATAGTTTTTATTGTATACTAAAAATTATTTATAACCTAAAAAATCTCGTATTCTTTGAACACCAACTCCCTGTAGTAAAAAAACAAGCTTTGATAAAAACAATAAATTCGAATTATGATCTTATCACATAGAGCCATGCTCATCAAATAAATAAATAATGCTCTACGCACAAGTGCCCTCGTGTCTCGTTATGATAACAATGACTTTAGCTTAAAAATTGTAAACCGTAATAATAACCACAGTTTGAAAATTGTAAGCCGTAACAATGACCATGGATTGAAAACTGTTATACCGTACGTGTCTATTGATTTTGTAAAAAGTATTTTGTAAGTTCTTGACGAATTTTTTATGGCTTCAGTAACACACACTTTGACATCACGAGTATTACTATTAATCAGTGTAGGATGAAACACATAACTTTTGCTTTCAAGATCCAATAAAATATTATGAAGAATGCTCGTGGCTAAAACGATCAAGGTAACTACAATAGGACTTTCATCGATAGTAGAATACCAAATTTACCACTTCTAATCTTTGTATCCAAACGCGTTTTTAAAGGCAACTCGGGAACATGATAGTTTACGATTAAACAACAGCATACTATAAGGCAAGTTATTTTCTTGATACGGTTTCATTAGCCGAGACGTAGGAGGATACGCACCATCGCATACAAAAAAAAGGGGGTTACGACATTACATCAGAATTAAGTAAAACTCTGTCATCCGGTATTGATAAACGATTTTGTAAAAGTGCTTTGTAAAACTGTGAAGCATCTTAAGTCGTACTATCGAGTTGTCATCCATTATCACCTACGTTTATAAAAATGTACCGGTAACTAGCGCTAACCACAACCTGGTGCACAATCGAACGAAATCCTTTGTAATTATAGTACAAAGAACCCGAATTATCTAGTTTCTTTACAGCGATATGACACCCGTCTATGGCCCCGAGACAATTAGGAAAACCTCATTTTATGTTAAACTCTTGAGATATTCGGTACCAATCTTCCTGTGTAGGTACTTTCATGTGGATTGGTTGCATGACGTTCCATAACACCTCTATAGTCTCTTGGACAATACAACTTACAATGAAAAAAAAGTCCCATTCTGAATGAAAAAGACAGTGTGCGATAAGAGTTTCCAGTGGCCAAAAATCTACAATTCAAATTTATTTATAATGTACTATTTTACAAGTTGTAATATTTATTACAGTTTTTATAACATTGCTCAGAACATTGAAAACTCAAAAACTGGAAATAAGATCAGCACCTCAAAAAAAAAAAAAAGTTGATTCTAACCTTATCGTGAGTACTAGACGTTCTTCTTGAAGTATCGGTTATGGATGGAGGCTGCACCATTCTTTTAACAACGAATTCGATATTCTTGAGAGTACACAATGAAAAGTAGCAATATGCATCCTCATATATGAATACAATTCATCTAGGTAATTGCGTAAAGAACAAAACAAAGTATAATACTCCTCAGTTAAACGTCTGTCATTGTTAACCGGATGACTTTTACAAGACCAGGTTCTGTAAATGATAGCAATTAATAAAAAAAGAAAAAAATTCAAAGGATCTTTCTGCACACAGGTGAGGTTAATGCGATTATGTGGATCTTAAAACAAACAATCTAACTTTACGTATATATAAAACGAAAAGCTGCAAATATCTCAGTTAATCCTCTTTGTCCAGCCATTGCACCCAAGTCTTCGGAGAACCAAGTAGTTTCTTTGCTATGTGAACGCATAGTATCCACGTATTTACCTACGTACAACGACTTTTAGCAAACAGAAACACTCTGCACAATCACGTAGTGATAAACAGCCACAAAATTAAGCGTCCAGTGCTCCCAAATAAATCGACTGATGCCTGGGAAGAAGAGACAGAAAAAATCACTTTTCACGATGAACAAGCCATCAATTTAAGCAAAGAAGATTTTGAATAACTCACAGCTAAACTCCGATCTTTCAATGACACTGTTGTTCGAATTAGGTAGATAGGTGGCAGTCTTCACAAGAAAAAAAAACTTTGAATTTTATTTCTGCACACAGGTTAAGTTAAATCGGTTGTGTAGATCTTGAAACAAACAATCTAACTTTACGTAGATATGAAATGAAAAGCTGCAAATATCTCAGTTAATCCTATTCGCCCAATGATTGCATCCAAGTCTTCGGAGAACCAAGTAGCTTTTTTGCTATGTGAACGTTTAGTATCCACGTATGTACCTACGTACAACGAAAAAGATTTACATCGATTTGGGAAAAAAATAAAAATAATTTTTCAAGCATTTGGAAACACTTATATGTTACCTGTAGACGTGCATCTCGTTACCAAAGCAGATATATTCACTTTAATTGCAGCATTACGTAGTGCCGTGATTCGAGCAAACGTTTGTATAGTTGATTGCTAGGTACCAAGTCTACGAAGATCAGAGAGTGGCTTCTCTGACATCTGAGGCACTTGCACCACCGAGCTGCCGAGCACCAACAAGAGAAAATGATGGTAACCTACAATATTTACATCTCCGTTTGAAAAACAACAAAATATTTTTATGAATATTCGGCAGTTAAAGCATCAATCTTACCAAAAGAGTAGGTTATATAACAGGATGTTGCCACTCGTCTCTACAACAGCTTATTTTACTGACCACAAAATGTTAATTAATATTATAAAAAATTTTTATTTTGGTGTACAAATAATCAAGGATACTGAGTTGGCGACTTGTTGAAAAGAGCTCAACCGACGCCGATACCAGCTGATACACGTCTCTCCAACTTGGCTACCAGGAGGGAAATGGTCTCCCTCGGTTGTACAGAGGTAATGTTCGGTTTGCCGAGGCAAAGCGGAGCAAGCACCAGGGAAGCAATGGTTTCTCTCGGTATTATACGAAGGTAATGTTCGGTTCACTCGGTTTACTAAGGCAAAGTGTAGCGAGCGCTAGGGAGTTACTGCGGACTTACTTTGGCAACACTATGGTAGCGTTTCGTACTGAGACTTAGAGACTTTCTAGTAGCTAGTTTGAGCGAGTGCGCGGATAAACACAAGATCGCCGTTGATTGATCGATGTTTTTCATACGACTTCACTTGGAGCGGGGGAGGGGGGTACCAAGCACCAACCACCATTTGCGTTTTGTATAGGTATTGCGTGTGTTTGCTCCATGCATGAGGTTGGAGGAACGGACTGGCGCTGGCTTCCACTTTAAAACGAAGTTTTATGGAAAAGGGGGTATGGTTTCGTCAGTGGCTGCCACGGGAAATATTTGCTTCCATAAGATTTAACATGGGTTGGGGGTGTAAACTGAGGGCAGCACAGTGGGTGCACGGATCGAATAGGCTGAACAGCATTAAGGCCTAGCAATGCCATTGTACTATGTGGCCTGCAAGAGCTGCAAGCTCAGTATGTAAGACTCTCTGTCTGTGTCTGTGCATACTTTATAGTCAACATCCCTCCTCCCCCCCTATCTACACCTTCCTAATGTATATGTGTATATGTATATACTTACGTTTAGTAAATATGTATATACTTACGTTTAGTAAATATGTATATACTTACGTTTCCTTTTCTAAGTTTCTAACATTTCATCGGCTTGCTTCCACTAAACTTTTTGCTTTTTTTTCATAATACACACACCAAGCTGCAGAGCCATGGTCACCGTTGAACATCTGGCTCTAAACAAACGGCGCGAAAAAGTAAAAGTACATACCTAGTTACACTTTTCCATCAGCTCTGTTCATATGGAGCGGTAGCATGTCCGTTGATTGCGAAACTTAACAAGTGACCGAGAATTTTTTCCAATGAGCACAGCAAATTGACAGATTACTACGTTTACACGTGGGTAAGAGTGTTGCTAAATTTTATACTGTCATCATTCAGCTGTAATTGTAATAAAACGGATTTTTTGACTGTGTAATTAGCAATGTAAGTCTAACTATTATTTTTTGCACCAAAATTTCCTCCGGACTCGCTACTATGAACAGACTTCTAATTTTAGAAGAAGTGTCTATCTGTATACTCTGTAATTAAATCACGACTTTGAGAAATAGGATCGTATTGAGAAATTGTATATTGACAAATGACATCAATTTTGAATAATTCATACTCTAGTTCTAGAGCTTCTTTCATTTCAACGGATACTTATGTACTAAATAAAGCCCTATCTGACACTGAATCGTAAAAACATCCTTTCTTAGAGGATGTTGAACACCTATTAATTTTTGTTGGGTGTATAGGAAGAAATAATTTCGCGGTGATAAAATTGTATATTTTACTAAACCCTCGAGTTATTCCTCAACAGTTTCAAAGTTTCTTCCAGATACTTTTAAAAAGTCATTCCCGGTATAAATTTTCAGAAGCCTAGGTGAAAATATTCCTGTCTTACAAATGTAAGAGTAAAATGAGCAAACACCCAAATATTTTATCCTTTCATTATCTTCAACCATATAATGTACAACGGTATTTCTAGTACGGTTACCATAAAAAACATCTCGAAGGTTATAAGTAACGATTTCCACAATTCCGTATCAAGTCTAATAACTCGTTCTTATTTTTTATAAATTTGTCAAAATCGTGCTCCCACGTCTTATCACTTCGTAGCCGTACTCACTTATTTCAAAATTTGTTTTCATAGTATTTTCACAGTATTCTATGGAATTTTATATATTATTCAATTTTTATATTAATCAGTAGAAAAACAACTAATTCAGCTACATGATACTGCAAACACGTGTGTACACATACCAATCCTTTGCGTGGTACAAGTTCGATGGGATGCATGTATAGATGAAATAGAAGAAAATCCTTATGTGATGTGCCGCCACGGCTCCCTTTATAAAAATTGGCCTCTTTATTAAAAGCGTGATAATAGCAAGTGCGTGTTCCGTATTACTGTTCTACAGAAAAACAATTTGTAGAAAGAAGAAAAATCTGTATTATTCCTGCAACTGGGTAAACACACGCAGGGCGATTTAAAAAAAATGCATTTATTGATTTTTGTGGAAAGAAAAATTGAGAAATGTTGAGATCTTCTATGCAGGTAGGTCGCGAGAATATCGTTTTATAGAAGGTCCTCTCGTTGATGGTTATTTAAAACCTCAACAACAAACAAAGTTCGAAAGGAACTGTGTTTCAGTTTTATGGGTGTTCGTTGTTTTCCTAACGATTAATATAAAATTGAATAATATATAAAATTCCATAGAATACTGTGAAAATACTATGAAAACAAATTTTGAAATAAGTGAGTACGGCTACGAAGTGATAAGACGTGGGAGCACGATTTTGACAAATTTATAAAAAATAAGAACGAGTTATTAGACTTGATACGGAATTGTGGAAATCGTTACTTATAACCTTCGAGATGTTTTTTATGGTAACCGTACTAGAAATACCGNATTAAGTTAACCTCCTTTCTTAATTGACTTAACGAGAGACTTGTAACAATTTTTCAATTTTTCTGTATCTTGTTGTCTATTAAAATTATTATTGAAATAATGTATATTTAACATTTCGGAAAACAGGCGCATTTTATAATTTTGTTCTGTGTCTAAAATTTTTATTTAATCGAAATTAAAGTTGTGTGTAAATTCAATGCTATGTTGTGATAGTACAGATGTATCCTTTTTTGTCTCTATGTCTCTTTTATGTTCTGCCATTCTTAATTTTAAAGCTCTTGATGTTTGACCAACATAACAGCAGTTGCAATTCGCACATGGTATATGGTAAACGACATTATTTTTATCGAGTGGCTCGGTTACATATTTTCCAAGTGAAAAGACCGAATTCAATTTATTGTTTGAACTGTATACAAGACCAATGTGAAGATTCTTACAGAAGTATTGAATAGGACCGTGCAAGTGGGGAATATACGGTAATGATAAGATTAGTTTATAATTATTATTGTTTCTATTGCAAATGTCAATCATGTGTATGTTTTTTAAGGTATTTATTCTTTTGTTTAAACTTTTTCAATAAATTTTTGAGGATAGTTGTATGATAGTAAAAATTCATTGATTAATTTTAAATTATCATTATGGAATTGAGTGTCCACTAATTTAATAAAAAAGTCTACTAATAAGTAAATGATACCTATTTTATGTTGAATTGGATGATGGGAGAGAAAATTCAAGTATCGGCCTGAATGTCTGGATTTTGCCTAATATTGATAAAATAATATTGCTAATATTTTNAAAAGTATCTGGAAGAAACTTTGAAACTGTTGAGGAATAACTCGAGGGTTTAGTAAAATATACAATTTTATCACCGCGAAATTATTTCTTCCTATACACCCAACAAAAATTAATAGGTGTTGAACATCCTCTAAGAAAGGATGTATTTACGATTCAGTGTCAGATAGGGCTTTATTTAGTACATAAGTATCCGTCGAAATGAAAGAAGCTCTAGAACTAGAGTATGAATTATTCAAAATTGATGTCAATTGTCAATATACAATTTCTCAATACGATCTTATTTCTCAAAGTAGTGGTTTAATTACAGAGTATGTAGGGTTACTCAAAGAAGGAAGTGGGTGACCCAGTACGGATAAGACAGAAAAAGATGTAATTTTATATGTTGTCGAATTTTAAAATCGTAAAAAATTATAGTAGTTTTCATACCTAGAGGCGAACAACACCAGGACAAGGAGCAGGGCCAAGAGACTCCCTGTACTTGCCCTATTTAACTGCGCACCAGGTGCGAACACTATTATTCGTACCGAGGGCACATCTGACCCTCAAAAATGCCCAAGATCGGAAAAATAATTCTTTTTAGTATTTAATTCATACTTTGATGTAACGCGTTGCATACTACATGGCGTGTTTAACTTATAAACACTTTTAAACTCTTTGTGATGTTTTTCTCCACAATTATGCTGATCTTTAGCTAACTTTATAAGCCTATTACATAAATTACAAATTCAACTACATCACATACGCTTTGTGTCGCGTTGTGTGATTATTTTGTACACGCAAATGACCATTTTATATTACAATTAGGCTCAATCTGTAAAATAAAAAATATGTTGTAGTTATAATGAGATTATAATACAAGGTGTTTGAGAAATACGAATTTAAAATTGATCACTTATCTGCAAGGGTATTACGTGTCATAGTTATCAACGAGCCAGGCATCGGCTCGGCTAGCTTCCCCTGTTGACAGCAAGATTGGTTCTCTATGCAATATTTCGATAAAAATATAATGCCAAAGTTAATATTACTAATAGAAAAAAGACTTGTACTTAAAGTTTTCAATTTACCGGAAGATATTTTTTTATTTCTTGTAAGAACGTTATATCCTTGATGGTTTAGGCAAAGCATCGTTCAAAGGGCCCTTTTGTTTTCTTTGCAGCGAACCGTTAAAGTTTGGAAGATTCTCAGAATTTACCAAATATATTTTGGCAACTAAAAAAGTATTCCATTAATTTTTTGAGAATGCAACATTATGTAAGTATAAAAATTTTATAAGACTGTATCATGTCACTTACTAATTTCGTCTTATACCTCGTACATATCCTTCATTATTTTGTTGTTCCTAGCATTAAGTGGTAGGCACTCTACTACCACTTGGATGGCTATAGGAGTACGCGTTAGATATGAGGGTACAGTACAAATGCGTGCATCTCTGCCAGGTAAGTAATAAAAAGCTCCTGAAATACACCTACTAATTCATAATCAGAGCACGCAGGTAGCACGTCACGAAAAACACTGATCGGTATACACTTTACGCGCATCTTCTGACGCGATGGTCAAATATCGAACACAAAAAACAAGAATGAACGACTTCAAACGAAGCAGTGATCATAGAGGATTCCATTTTTACTTCTTTATTCACTCGGAGAAAACTTTAAAAAAATTGGTATTGCTAGCAAAAAGCTAATGCAACGCAACAGATAAAACACACTGTTACAAAATTTAAGCATGTTTAAGTAAAATGCAAAAAATACACTGTATTAAACTTACAAGTCAATTGAGAATGAAAGGGACTTTGAACGAAATGTAATGCGACAAGTTTTGTAGCGTGTTAGCATAAAATTTGATTGGGCATAAAAACCCTTTATTTCTTTATCTACCTAAATACTTCCTATTTTTGGTAAAAAAATTTAGTTAATGTATGATAAAAGCAACAGGTAACAGGTGCATACACGCAAATTGCTTCTGCTTGTCACTGCATGGTAAATTGTACAGGTTCAGTATGACATTAACTATTACTACTGAGAGATAATCCGACACTTCCACCGCTGTTCCTTATAGTTCTTTAAGTTTTGAAAGAGATTAATAATATTTTAGCTGAGGGACAATTGCACACTTCTACTGTTCTGACTTACTCTTCTTCATATTTTGAAAAAGATTTAGAAAAAACCATACTTTTTTTCACAAATACTTTTCAGATGACTAAAAGAAATACAAATATACGTTTGAGCTCAGGTTCAAGCATATTTTAGCAGGTTTTTTCGTTGCATTGTACGTGATAAAAATAAAGGGTGTACTATCTATAGGACATCTTTATGAATCATGTATTGACAAAAATTTGTGAAGGAGAGTGTAGCAGAAATGAAAAGTTTTATCACTGGGGAGTCACCTTTTTATGAGACTGTCATCGACAGATGCATACGTAACGTTCACTTTGCTCGCAAGTGCGTACTTCTTTTGATTTTTAAGTAAAGGGTTTTTTTTTTTAAATTCACTGCGTCTCACCAACCTGTAGAATGGATGGAGTTAAACAGAAACAAAAACATTTTATAAGGTATGATAGTGATAAACCAAGGACATTGAAAATACACCAGACAGTGAAAGCATTATCAGATCAACTGCAAACTTATTGTTTTATACGTATCCATGCAACAAGAAAGATATGTAAAAAATTGTTGTGGGGATTTACTATAGTACACATCGTCAGCGTTTCAAGCCTTCGTTATGGTTTTCAAAATATCAGTTTACAAGAGATAAAATTATAAATACGCATGTATGGAGCGATCTTAAAGATCATTTCGCTTTTATAAATGATCACTTTAATGATAAAAACATCAGTCAAATGGAACGCATGCAAGAGGATAATATCAAAATGATATTTGCATCATCTTACAAAATAAAATCATTAACCTTTGATAAAAATAAAATCAGTGATGGAAATGATGGTAGTAGGAAAAAAAAGAAAACGTTCGGTTTAACAATTGTTATGCAATACAACAATTGTTAGTCAATAAATTTAAGGACTTAATTGTTGACAAGTTTACTGCTTTATTAAAAAGTATGACTCTAGTGAATAAAATCAATGTGTTACCTTGGAAAAGCTGATAAAAAAACACTTCTCATATCTGCGAGAAAATGTCAAAGGAAATCTTTACGACCAATAATTTCTTTTTAAGGAAGAATTTTGACATGGTACTTTTAGAGTTAATTACCTACATACTGTATGGAAATTTTTTTTAACAAAAAAAATTTTCAATTAAATAGAATTAACATTTAATACAATACTGAAATATTATGTTTGCCGTTTAGTTTTTTAAATTAATATGTAAGCTTAGTTCAAGAATGTGTTTTTTTATAAAAATACATACGTAAAATACATCTTGCAATGGTTTTTATTTAAAAACCCCCACCTACCACCCACTCCTCCGACCTTTTTAATGATTTTAGTTTTTGCACGCTTACTGAGCAGAGTCGGTAATTAGTCCACCATCCTGAATTTTTCTCCTTAGAGAATAAAAAATTGTATTTACCGACTAGGCAATGTCCGTCGTCAAATTCGAATTGAGCTCGAAACCTGGCGCCATTATTTACAAAATTTTGGTAAGGGTTATTGGAATATTGGCTCGAATATCTCACCACATTGGCTACGTGACGTCTGCCTAATATAAGACCCTTGGCCACGTCTATGGCACTAGCCGTATGACATATATCTATGAAAGTGTTTGGAAAAAGAGTACTTTTACCACTTTTGAATTATCCTAATTATGTATGTTTGAAAAATTATACTGGAAAAATCAAAGAAATGACCGACTATTGGGACATGACCAAGTACTGGGACATCAACCTTAATTATCTTTGTTTTAAATTCTCTTTAAGATGAAAATAACATTAAGTTTGTGACGATGCGATAAAATCGTGTCATACGTTCATCTGCATTGAGAAGAAGTATATCGACAAAATTTTCAGTATCGATTTTCGAATTCAGCCTAGTGCAGCGATCTGTTGTGGTTTATATTTTATAGTTAATTTTATTGACTACAGTTTTCTCAAACGCATTGTAAATTATACTTTTATTATAGGCATCTCCTGACAAACATTTCATGTGCATTCAAAATACGAAAAATTGGAATTTTCGCAGACCAATTTAGTTATAAAATTTTTGCAATTACATGTGGCACCGACAAACCAATCTTTATCACTTAAAAGTTGTTTAAATTTTCAACCTTCAGAGAGAGACATCTCACTTTTGGCCATTATTTCCACTGCTGCTTCTGACACGTATCTCCCCTCACAGTCACTTTCGAACCAGCAGTTACTTCATATTTCGGTAGTCATGTACGCGTTTTCCCGTCCTTTTCCGCAGACGCTGCTGTGTCTATGCAGCTTATCTGTTTATTCGTTGGCATCTTCTTTTCAGCATATATACAGCTCTTAAAAATTAAGCGAATTCGAACAAGCATGCAAATTATGCGCTACGAATATACATAGCGTCGGTGAAAGCGTTTTGGGGCAAGAAGGCCATTTTTGCATCATTACACTAATTCTGCAAATGGTTTTTTAAGAAAGAAACACTGTTGAAGGATAATTTTCACTGTTGCATTGAATAAGATTCACAATTACAAACTGACATATTGACAAATGTGTTAAATAATTTTTACGATAATAATTGATACTCAACTTGATTTAACAATTTAGAATTGAAAATTAGCCATTAATTAAATTTTTTCATCAAGATACCTTAGTAAGTAGTTAAAATATTTCTCAAACAAGTATAAAGCAGTCTTGCGTAATCCATATAACATTTAATTTCTTAAACTGGGAAATCACTTTTTGGAAACTCAAAATTTAGAGTTTCAACATAACTATCTATTATCGTGTAGCATCATCAAAGTTTCTATATCACAGCATTATTAACATTTTGAATTGAAAAATGAATCTTGCGATGAATGTTTATTGTAACGGATGTATAATGTAGGCGAGAGGCTCGTCAGCTCATTTAATTTTTTACACCCACTGAACGTATGCATAGTTGGCTCAATACGAGTACCAACTAGAGGTGCACGGCACAAACAATGTCCTGAAATTTTATTTCTGACAGAAAATGGTACATTACGTAGTAATGGTGGTACGTAAACAATGGTACGTCACTAGGGCAAAAAGTACAAACATGAGCGTCCGAAGGGTGGTGCCCGAGTAGCGTATAACGTTTTTCTTACCGAGGGCGCAAAGTGTGACCCGAGGGCGCAAAGCGGCAGTTGTACTTTTAGCTTATAGTAAGAAAAATTGTTAACCCTAAATTTTTTTTATGAATGACAAAAGTATGTCTTGATAAAAAATATCAAGTTTGCCTTTAATAGAGTTTTTAATGCACCTGAAAAACCACAAAAACCAAGAATTATTTTGAAATGAATTATATTTTACAAAACGTCGTTGACAGTAAATTTTTTATGAACTCCTAAAGTTTGAGAACCATCCATTACTAGTAAAAAACAGTTTTTGTGGGCGCCGATGCCACTTTTGATTGTGATTGTTCAGTCGCGGTAGCTAGGGATCAGCACGCTGGGTCCAGACAGGTGAGATAAGGAAAAGGAGGACGCGAGAGGTCACCTCAATGAACACGAGCTGCTTGTTAGGTTTAGGTATGAATATGTTTATTCATTAAAATACTCCCTAACTGCTCTAAAATCAAGAAAAGGGTCACGTTGGCGAGGGGCACGTATAACTCTATATGTGTTGCTGGCTCGCGCGTGACACGTCCGTACTGTTTGGCTTCCGAACTAAGAAGGCCGAGAAGGGCAGAAGCAGCGGCGTGGCTCTCCTCGCTGAAGAGAGTCGCGCGGCGGCTCAACCTTCTATTGGCTCTACTGCGCAGCTAGTAGGCAGTAGAGCAGTCAGACTAATATGGGGCCATAGGCCTTAAACAGAGAACGGCTGCAACAGTTTTTAATGGACTTTTCTTGTGTTTTTTAACTGCAGAGTTTTTATATGTTTGTGCCCAAATTCCGAACGTTGTTTTTTTTCCAAGGGTGCTAAGATGTACTTTGTGTCAATGGCCACATTATGCACCTACTAATCACTTTCCCGTCCGTAAGAGCGAAGTGATTTAATAACGCAAAGTAAGGCCTGAGGGCACCAAGTCTGATTCGATGTTAATTTTTTGGACTTTTTAGGTTGACAGCATAATTTCTGAAAAATCTATTTTTCTTACCATGGGCCCAAAGTGCAACTGCCGCTTTGCGCCCTCAGGTCACACTTTGCGCCCTTGGAATCACTTTGGGCCCACAGACAGAAAAGTTATTTTTCCGCCCTCGGGTGGTTTTGGGAGGCTGGTACTTCCTCGGGCGAAAAAGCAGTTTTCCAGAACTCGTTCGAAAAGTCTCCTTTACGAACCTCGTTACGTCCCTCGCCTTCGGCTCGGGCCGCAAACCTCTCGGTTCGCAAACAGAGACTTTTCAAACTCGTAGGAAAACTACTATT
>NW_019379507.1:1223506-1252844 GCF_000648655.2 Copidosoma floridanum | reverse complement strand
ATGTATATATATGTACATACACCTTATTTGCATGTACACTATTTCTCGTGCTTTTTTTGGGATCGTTTAAGCCTCATTTTAAGTTATCAAAAATGCTGCTTTCAAATTTTTTTTTTTTTTTACTCCTGCCTAGGCTAAGTCTCACTAGTATGAATATTATTTTATATTACAAAGTTCCGAGGTGACAACTAGCTCTCTTACACTGTCCCCCAGCATCCACCCAAAATAACGTATAATTTCATTCATCAACCTCTTCTCCCCCACCATACCCAGCTTCCGCTGAACTCGCCCCTATCTGCCCCTTGCCTTCTCACAAATACGGTAAGTATTATTTAAATTTAAACTTCAAGTTATCTGTATAAGTGAACGAAGTATTATTTTTCTTCTAGAAATTTAAGAATTTAAATCATTCTTCATCATTTAAATCAAAAAGGTATCAGACTAAAGTACATATCTTAAATTTCCTTTTGTTAAATCGATGAACAATTTTTGTTTAGTACCTTACAGATCGCACCTCCTCTCCCTTTAGACCGCTTTAATTGTTTTTGGGACGGATGAATTTAAAAAACTTTTTAGATCTTATTTTTATAGCCTTTAACGTTGAGAGCACGATCCATCAAATTCAATGACAACTTTAAACTTTTCCATATATTGATGCAAACCTTTATATGCACATACATTTGGCATTACACAGGAACTGTAATGGGAAACAAGTTTTTTTTAACTGTACAGGAATAGCTATTGAGATGAGGTTCATTAATGTAATACAATGTGGTACTCATTTCGGATAAAATTTTCTATTCCAATAACATGCACACATTTACTTGTATATACACAAAATTATACACACACTTATAGTAAATACACTATACTGCATGGACTATAGGTATTAAACATATTTTTCTTAGCACCTTTGTATTTGCGTACAGTGATTGTTTTAACTGCCAAAAATCCCATTAATATTTTTTGTTTATCTTCTTGCAACAGATTATGCGTATTGTAACATAACTTTAATGGTTTTGTTGAAAAAACAAAATAAACATAGATGTATCTTATTTTTAATAGTTATCTACAAGCGCTATAATTTTTCCAACAATAATTTACCTTAATTTAAACAAGAAACATCGAAAAAAGTAAAAATAGAGGGAAAGGTTCTACATTAATTAACAGCTCTTTTTTTTATATGCAAGAAACGTTCAATTATTTAATATTTTTTCTATATTGTACTAATTATAATAATAAGATTGATGTCATGTACATTTGTTAAACATACAAATAATTTGACATTAGGACTGCGATGAATACAGACATATTTCGAAGGCTGATGATACATTCCGATCCATTATTTTCTATGTCTCAAGCTAAATTTCGAGGAACAAAACAGATCCTGATGGAAGAAATGCTATCATTATTAATATCTAAAAATACATCACGAGAAAATCTGTCTCTGGTCGAAGGAATTGATAGTTCGTCGATTGATAATGAATGTAGAGATGACACGACGACGGATTATGCATTGGGTGGAGATGAAATGTATACTGATAGTGTTAATACTGATAATGATGACAATTGTGATAATAAAAATGATGATAGTGATAAATAAAGTTTGTAATATTAGATTCTAGAATTTGTCAAAATAAATTTACAACCGAAATGCACGAGAATCGTTTCTTTTTAAAATTAACAAATAAACTGATAAGAATTTTGATCAATGCGTTAAATCTTCTACCGCATATTTATATGTGTACTAAATTAAATAAACGTATATTTAGACAAACATATAGACAATTCAGATTAGCGTTTGAAAGTCAGTATTGCTTTTGCCGAATGAAAAATCAAAACTCCAATCCGATTGTATAAAATCTATCTCGAACAAAATAGAATGAAAAGAAGAGAACAGAAATACGGAGTCCAAACACTTATATCAATCGCCAGAATTTGTTAAATAATTCGTCACTATTTTCAAATCACTAATGTAAATGATAAAAACCTGTTTTGATTTAACGTGGATGAGTTAGTAGTTGTATGTAGAATAATACACAAAAGTATAGTGCATATAAAGGTTTGCATCAACAAATGGAAAAATATAAAGTTGTCATTAAATTAGATGTATAGTGCTGTCAATGTTGAACGCTATAGAAACATGATCTAAAAAGTTTTTTCAATTCATCCGTCCAAAAAACAATCAAAACGGTCTAAAGGGAGAGGAGGTGCGATCTGTAAGATACTAAACAAAAATTATTCATCGATTTAGCGAAAGGAAATTTAAGATACGTACTTTAATCTGATACCTTTTTCTTATAATCAAATAGACTATAGATTTTAATAAATTTTATTTGCTATCCGATAATTGGAGAGGAATGCTCCAAATACCGAAATACAATGTTTTTTCAGGTTTTTGACAGCCAAAAAAGTAAGAAGTGCTTTTATAAGTAAAATTTAACAGAAAAAAGCCAAGAAATGGATGTGCTCAAATAACATTCTGTCTTTATCGATAGAAAGCCAGTTGATTTTCCGAATTTACTATAATTATGTATATATATGTACATACACCTTATTTGCATGTACTGAACAGATTTTTTGAACCCTGAGAGTTGGATCCTTGTAGTCTATTATCTAAGGAACGAAATAAGCCCAAAATTAGGTGGATGGAGTAAGAATTCGTGAAAAGTAGGAATTTTAGCCGTCTTTGGGCTTTCTGGAATAAAGTGAATTGAATCTTGCTGCGATTTGTAAAATTTGGTTAATTTTTTATGATATTCGCAGCCATCTTGGATCCAACGTTTCGAACTTGGCTCATTGGACCACGGATTCGTAATCAGCGATCCATAATTACCTTGTGAACTAAACTTGACACAAATCGATTGATTTTTGATGATTTTTGCCGCCATCTTGGATCCGCCATCTTGAATTTGGCTAACTTGACCCCGAATTCGTGATTAGCGTCCCAAAAAACCCCTGAATAACAAATTTGGTATAAATCGGTTAATTTTTGATAAATTTGTAATTGTAGGACATCATCTTACGAATAAAATAAGCCCAAAATCGTTTGATTTGAGTAAATACTCATTGGAAGCACGATTTTTGAGCATTTTTTGGGCTTTTCAGCCCACTGTGCGCCAGACAGGGATTGCCGGCCTTACCGGCGAGGAATGGTCCCTGAAACATGGGGCTTCTCCAAGGATGCTAATTAGCCTGGGTCCGATGCTTCGGCAGAGAGCGCCAGCTTAACCGGCGAGGAGTGGACGTCCTGGAATAATGGAGTCTTCTCCGGGGAAAGGCTACACAGTGGCGAGTGGACCTGATGCACCATCGGTGCAGAGATTGTCAGCTTAACCGGCAAGGTGTTCCACCGGAGATACTCACACTGTACCCATGGATTCAGGTAGGATATGAGGAAAAAGGTTTGGAGATGGGTGTGCCAATATACCCCCACACATAGGTGGTGCGTGGGTGGCCCCCGCGACTAGGCCAGTAGGCTGTCGTGGTAACCCGGTAAAAAAAAAAAATTAAAATTCAACGTACAGTCCATTGACGAAATTTTTTTATTATTACTGTAAAATTAAGGTTAAAGTAAAATAACATAAATATTAAATAAAAAATAGATGAAGAACGATGCTTATTCAGAATTTTTCAAGAGCATAAATGATTTTTTCATAAATAACTTTTTTTAACATTTTGTAAATTTTCTCATTTTTCAATTAATGTAATGTAAACAACAATGACCTGAGGAAGTAAAACTTGTTACAGCATAGACTATGTTACTTATAAAATAAATAAAAGTAAGGTACAGATCTATTACTTTATAAACTAGATTGAAAAATCTATTTCTTTGTTATGTTAATAAGAACTGTTTGTATTTTAAAAGGTTTGTGTTAAGGCATAAGACTAAGAATAACAAATTAATATAACTATAACATTAGAGCTAAAATAACTACTGGTAAAAAAGTTAGGAAAAACGTTTTTATTTCTAAAATACCGTTGAATACGGGATCCCTATTATCATTACTTTTAATAGTATTCAGAAAAAAATTTCCTTTACAGTAAACTGCTTCTATAAGTATTAAGGGTAGTCTAGAGATGGTTAAAGTTTTCTACATCAACGATAGGGTTACTTTGACTGTACAGCTTTAAAATATCATTTATTCAATAGAAGCTAGCTATTTTTTTGAAAAAAGAAAAATACGAGTGCTTCTAATTTTATATTAAAAAATCCGCGAGAACACTTGTCACTAAAATAGCATACAGAGTTAAGAAAATTATGAACATGAAGAGATGAACAGATGAACAGACAAAGATGAACAGATTATTCTATTAAAGTTACCCAATGGTACAATATTAAATATGCAACCTTAAGATATTTTTAGTTGCAGAATTTATAAAAAATCATGAAAGTGTTTTGTTTTCAAGTGTGATATGTTGTACGAAGGTATAAATTTACACTAAAGAAACAATCTTACAAAATTACAATCACTTACTTATAATGAACTATTTCCACCAAGGTATGCCAATCTTTTCAAGTACAGTTAGTTTGCATGTGGATATAAATACAAAAACCTATCCAGTTAAAAAACTCTATTGAATTTGGCTTAATAAAAGCAGAACAAGCTTCATGTAAAATACTTAGATACCTGAATGTTGCGATTCTTAAATATTTATGGTGTCACCAATCTTTATGCATTCGCCATTATTTTTAACAATTTCTTTATTATACAAACTGTGTCCCGCAACTAAGGATTTTACACAACATGCTGAATTGTTTTACAACTAAAGTTGTACAATATCTTTAACACCTCTAAATTTTATATTCCTAAGTGAATAAAAAAAATGTTGTTCTAAAAAAAAAAAAAAAAAAAAGAAAAAACCACTCTAGTACTATATTTTCGTAAATTTTAATAATAGAATTTTGCAACTAAATGCACTTTGTTGCTTGAAAATAAAAAGGTTTTTCCTTCCGTAGAACAGGAGCCAAGATACGGCATTTTCACTTTTCGGCTGGAGTAGCCCCCCTAATTATTATTTTGACCTCAGACCCAGCCGATTTGCTTCTTAAATATTAGCTTAAAAAAAAAAGTTTTTCCCAATTGATTTAATCAAGCCTTTCACCGTAAACAAAAGATCAAGATTCTTGGTTGTATATTTAATTAATTATATCGGATATTTTTACTTGATTGGACTGACTGCCACCACTCACAAATCAAGCTTCTGTAATTATGATCTAATACTTAAATAAAATATTTAAGTGACGACGTGTAAAAACACTTGTAAATATCGATGCTAGGCTGGTACGAAGCTAATTTTAGTAATTATGTTTCCTGTATATTGATGCTCATTAATGGTAATGAGCCAAAAATGACAAATCAGTACAGAAAGGTAATTAAACATTGATAAAAGTCCTAAAAAGTTGGATTTTTGCTAACTGCAGTTAAAAAATAGTATATTACGTACAAGTTTGCAAAGGCTTCGATTTTCGAACCGAGAGATTTATGGCACGAGCTGAAGGCAAGGGCCATAACGAGGGTCGTAAAGAAGCGTTTTCGAACGAGTTTCGTATGCTATTTTTTCGCCTGAGAACCCAAAATCAAGCGGCGAAGGTGCTATTTTGAAGTTAGAAGGCGAAAAAATTAATTTTTTGGTGTCTCAAAGATTATGATATTCAATATAAATAGCACTATCGCAAAGCTGAGAAAAAATTATATAACCATACTCATTTCTAGACAATCCCTGGTGGTTTTCTGTATGATTAATTAAAAATGCATTTTAAAATATCGCGCAGCGGCGTTTGCACCGCAAAATTGATGCTTTAAGTCGACTCGGGTCCCGTCGGAGCGCTCGGCTGCCAACGGGTGGCGGCGGCAATTTATGGACGTATTCCTTTACTTAATCTTTACAGAAAAGGTTTGATAAAATCAATCGAAAAAAAATTTTTCTTACAAAGTAAACAGGTTTGGTAATGAAATTCGGTCAAATAACGTAAATTCAGGTGTATCATATATCATGGGTACAGTTGTTGACCCCCCGATAGTGATTGACCGCCACATGCATTTTTAAATGGAGCCTTTATATATAGATATACAAATTATACAGGGGTCAATCACTACCTTAAGGTGTCAATAATTGTACCGTTTGCCCCTATATAATTTTTTTAACGATTGGCGCACATTTTTTTCCATCCATTAAAAAAAAAAAAAAAAAAAATGTTTTCTTTTGTAAGTGTTTAGAAATCAAATTTTTAAACTTACGTCCAATTCAGCTGTAACAGGACCCACTTAATTTGTATTAAGGTAATTGAGGACATTACTTCAGCTAATTCAGGACGAACGCCTTATTTTTATCTCAATTACATATAATCGATTTCACATTGCCATTACGGAGATTATTTATCGATTTATTTACTTTATATTGATAAAACAATAAGAAATAAAGGTTATTTTAGGCTAAAAACTGATACCGGTTGTTGAAAATGGAGAGCTTGAACCCTCACTTACATTTGGTATGGTCACGTTCTGAATTCAAATTTCAATGTCGTCAAAAAATATGAAATTTAACTTTTTAATTAGTTTTCATGTTACAAATCTACATATCATTTGCCACTGTATCGACAACAATCACGCACAAAAAATTTAAGGTTGTGATTTAAATTCTCTGAATTTTAGATAACTTGAATGGACAATCCTACTTTAATGTTTATGACATCTCATCCATCACGATAATGTGCCAGCGCATTCATCGAATCTTGTGCAACAGATTTTGACTAAACACAGTATTGCATTACTGCGAAAACCTCCGTACAGTGCCAACATAGCCCCTTATGAATTAGCAGTTTCCGAAACTAAAAAAATCACCCAAAGGTCAGTGACTTGAAGACAAAACAACGGTTGAGAATAATGCGACAAGAGAACTCAAGGTCATCCCTAAAAGTGAGTTCCAAGACTGTTCCGAAAAGTGGAAACATCACTGGAACCGTGTTGTTTAATAAATTGGGGATAACTTTGAAGGATTCTATGCAACAGATGATAAACAATAACGGCAGCGCGGAATTGTAGAGGTAGGCCTGATACTATCCGGACAGACCTCGTATTTAACACTGTCACAATTCTCCCTAAAAATTTTTTGTGTCCCGAAATACTTTAATTTACCTTAGTTCGGTTTTGGACTTATATCAACATTTAATTTTTTTTTTTTTTATCAATATTAAACAAAGTTTCTTTTCAGAAGTTATGTTGAAGTGTTCTTTTTACCCCCTGAAGACACTTTTTCGCCGATAAAAAAACGAGTCTCTTATTCTTCTTTTGTTATACAACATACTACAATTTTATGATAATTAGAGGCCAACACCTCACAAGGGCCCATTGTGAGTTACAAAATAAACTAATGAACAAAATAAAACACATTTCATCTCTTACTTAGATGACTGTTGTGTTTTTATGCATTCACTAATTCTTTACCAACTTTATCCTTTTGTTTTTTTTTTTTTTAACAAAATCTCTTAAGCTTTTTTCTTTTTGTCGTTTGGATCATATTTTCTTTTTTAACTAAATAGAACCAGGATATTTAAAAGTACTAACACTTTAATTTCAAATGTCTCTATATGTTCTTAGTTTGAAGGTCCTTGGTATATTCAGAAGTGTTGATAGATGCTGCTTGATGTAAATACTGATAATTATATTTGTACAATTGAATATTAATATTTTTTCTAGCATAAAGATTGATACACGTTCATAGATTAGGTGAAGGGGAATTATTTAGTCACAGTAACTAGTACGGTATGAAATTCTACCTAATTACTACACTGCTAATGAATCAACAAAAATTCATACTATTGACAACAGTAAAATTACTATATAGAAACTCATGTTTATTTTACATGCATATAGAAGCATAATTTTCACTTTCACTTAAAGGGCAAAATAATTACCATGTTAAAACGCAAGTGCTGGAATCGAATAATTATAAATGAGCAACTATTAGTCGAAATCCTACCAACAACTTTATTTCACACACGTAAAGTGATTTGTAGTATTTTTAAACTTTCTTTTGTCATACAACGATATTGAAAAACGCCCTTAACTATTTATGAAAACTTAAATACTTTCAAAAATTTAATTTTTATGTTTAAAGATAAGCTCGCCATATTTAGGTCCCTCGCAATAATCTGTACTGTAGGTATATAAAAACAAAAAATAGCTAAAGGTAATTGAAATTAATTAAAGAGTTCTAATCCTGCAAAATGAGGACCACACTAGCACACACATGCGTGCGCGCTCGCGCACAAGAGAGAGAGGGAGATTTAAAGATACGTATGCTAAAATCTTTTTATTCCACTTACAGCTACATAAAACAAGCATGTATAATGCTATCTTAAGTGTGATTCTTTTGTGCTTTACAAAACTTCCTCTATTGAAAAGCGAATAAGTACCCAAAAGTTTTAACATTACTCCGTGAGAGAAGATAATTTTTAGGTAAATTTCAAATCATCAAGATGTTTAGAAAAAACAAATTTTTGTTAATTGAATTTTTGATAAGGTTCTACAATTGGCAAATGTTGATTCAAACTTCATTTCAGTTCTACTGTTACATCCCGAGTTGATACAGATAAATCATATTATAAGTAAAAATGCAATTCATCCATAAAATTCATACAAGACGTATTACGTATATGCAGCAAGCTCATATGCAAAGTGAAGCTCATACGTCACTTGTAATATGTGTGTGTGGGTGTGTGTGTGTATTAGCTTCAAGATAAATGTTTTATAATATGCCGACATATAATCCAGCCAGCCTCATTGTAAGATTGCATGTATGTATCAAAATTGTACGTAACATGTATGAATGCATAAATTGTATTGTGTGTATAAATAAATAGTTTACTTCCGCATTGATTGTCCATTTTTAATAATCTAATACCAATTTAAAAAGTGCAATTAACACATTATGTCATGATAGTCCAAATTGATTTTAAAATCCCTAAAAGGATTAATTGCGAAATTTGTAAACATACTGTCACACTTGAACTTGCATTTGGCATTATTTTATTGCTGATGCGAGCTTTCATCATCACAGATCCAAAAAACTCAATCACACTTGTCATAAAAATGCGATTGGTACTGCTTCATCATTATTTCCTAATAAATTAAATAATAACATGTAACATCATCGTCCAAGCCTACTGTTTGACCGTCAACGCAGTCTGCAAGAACATCGCTCATTGGTTGACCTAATTCAACCAAAGGCCTCTGTAACTCGCTCTGGTGCTATAAAAACTCACTATCAAGAGGAGGAATTGCTCTTTTCACGTATGTCACCTGTCCTCTAAAGTTTAAGTCTACTCTTGACTCCCGAGACTCGCGAGTACCTTATACACGTAAGGCATAACGTGTTGGCTGAGGCAACTCAGGTGAAGTTCGAGAGCATCAATAGTATCGGACTACGCTAAGGAACGAGGTACAGCGAAGGAGGCCCACCGAAAGTGGTTCCGACGATAGCAGAATAAGCAGAAACTGCAACATCTTATTGGCCACGAATTTATTCATGTAGTTTCAGGAACCACTGGAAATTACTGTACAAAGTATTATGGAATTTCAAAGCAGCAATAACAACAATTAGTGATAGATGTATGTTACTTACCAGTAATATAATTAACAATGAACTTTGTTAAAGTGGCCCGAGTAAATTGTACTTAAAAGGATAAATTATTTCAAATTGTTCTAATGAAATAATAAATTATTCATATCGTTTCAATAAAAAGTTTACCCGATTAAAAAAACAGATAAAGCTTACAAGCTAAACCCTAAGAGACCCACGAATGACACTAAAATAAAATAGTCAAGATTATACTCTCAATAAATCTGGTCATAATAAACTGGCCTTGTGTGTTCTTTAAAGCTTAGGGTGCCCGTACATGGAAGACCTGCTGATTGGCAAATGCCAGTCAAAGGTCTCTGGTCTCATAAGAGTGAGAGAGAGAGAGAGAGAGAGAGAGAGAGAGAGAGACAGATTCATTACGTGACCACATCTAACCTCTTTTTCACTTTCACAAGACAAGAAAGCTTTGACTGGCAGTTACTAAACAACAGGTCTTCTATGTAAAGGTACCCTTAGTTTTGTAAAGAAAAAAACCATTCAAAAAAATTATATATACATGCCCTGAAAAATTGGAGGAAACTCGTCAGAAGACGCCAGTCCTTTCTTACCAGTGGTTCCTTGAACTACACGAATGAGTTTGTGGCCAGTAAGATATTGCAGTTTCTGCTTTCTCTGCTATCGCCAGAACTTCTTTCAGCGGGACTCCGTCGTTGTACCTCGCTTCTAAGCGTATTCCGATACTATTGATGTTCTCGAAATGCGTCCGAGTTGCCCAGCCAACACGTTATGCCTTATGTGTGTGAAGTACTCGCGAGTCACGGGAGTCAAGAGTAGACTAAAACATTGGAGGACAGGTGACGGACGTAAAAAAAGGGATTTTTCCAGTTGATGGTGCGTTTTTATGGCGTCAGAGTGAGTAAAAGAGGCCTCTGGTTGAATTAGATCAACCAATGAGCGATGTTCTTGCAGACTGCGTTGACAGTAAAATAGTAAGCTTGCACGATGATGTTACATGTTATTATTTAATTTATTAGGAAATAATAATACAACAGTACCAATCGCATTTTTTTGACAAGTGCAATTAAGTTTTTTGGATCAGTGATGATAAAAGCTCACATCAGCAATAAAGAACGCTAAATACAAGTTCAAGTGTGACAAATAAGTTTACAAGTTTCGCAGTTAATTTTTTTGGAGATTTTATAAGTAAACTATTGATTCATAGATACAATACGATTTATGCATTCATACATGTAACGAACAATTTTAATACATACATGCATCCTTACAACGAGGCTGGCCATAATATACGTCAGTATACTATGAAATACTCACTTGAAAGCTAATACACACACACTCATATAAGTGACGTATGAACTCCACTTGTCATATGAGCTTGCTGTATATACATAATACGTCTTGTATAAATTTTATGGGTGAATTTCATTTTTACTTATAATATGATTTGTCTGTATCAACCCGTGATGTAACACTACCGTAACAGTATGAGAATAAAATTTATAGGAAATTATCAAAATAAGTTTTTTGTCTCTCTTGAAGGAGCTTAGGTTACTGTGTTAAATTTTTGACAGAAGTAATTTGAAACAAAATTTTTTTTAAATGCGGTGTTACAAAAATTTTTTATGAATAACGAAGACATTTTTTAGTGCCTACAACAATTCGAATAAAACATACCTGTCAAGTTTTTTTTTTAATTCTCCCGAATTTACTTGATCTGTTGTTTTCTCAATTTCTTCTTGTCTTGAGGATAAAGTTCTAACGATCGCAAGTAATTTCTGATTATTTTCTTGTAGTTCTTCGATGTCTTTAAAAGTTACTAGTTTTTTACTAATAATTTGAGAAGATGGTAAAGTATTGGCTTCGATAGTAACTTTTGTTTCAGAAAGCGTCATGCCTGTACGATTTTCTTGCACTTCTTTTAGCAGATAGCATACCTGCCTCGCAAGATCAGCTACCTCAGACTTTAATCTTTGATTTTCCTTAGCATTGTGATTAGCTAATCGTTTTGCTTCATTTTTATTTTCTTGCAGAAAACTGTTTTCTGTTAGTAACTCATCTATTCGCAGAGTAAGAGTGGAAATGTTGGACACTGCAGTTTCATAATCTTTTCTTTGTTGTTGTAAAACGGGAGCTTTTTCCTCTAATTCTCTCAAAATAATTTCCATTTGAGATTTAAGTTTTTCATTTTCTTCTTTTTCCAAGTGCAAATCATTAGTCACTTCTACTAACTTAGTGTAAATTTGAGTTAAGCTTAAGCCTTTCTTCAAAATTTTACTGGCAACAGCGGCAGCAGGAGCTAATTGCTCTACTGTCTGATCAAGGCGTTCTGAAAAGTAATAGTACATCGTTAGTCAATTATTCAATTTTAAAAGTGATAACGTAAAGAGATACTAGTTTTGTCTTTAATAGTATGGCGTGTGTGTCAATATACAATGTACTTACTGTGTGCAGTAATTTGAAACAGCACCACCTGGACGGGAACAAGGAGGCGATGCTGGATAACACGATGACATAGCTTGTTATGAGCTGCAAACTTTGTTAATTAATTATTGTAGTTTTAATGTATTTTTGATACTTAAAGTCTGGATTTTTAGTGGTAAGAATTTGTTTTGAGCAGAAAATGATTTTGTGATACATTCATTTTTTTTTTTTTTTTTTTTTTTGTAACTATAAAGTGATAGGCAACATCTTATTGGCCACGAATTTATTCATGTAGTTTCAGGAACCACTGGAAATTACTGTACAAAGTATTATGGAATTTCAAAGCAGCAATAACNTTTATAGGAAATTATCAAAATAAGTTTTTTGTCTCTCTTGAAGGAGCTTAGGTTACTGTGTTAAATTTTTGACAGAAGTAATTTGAAACAAAATTTTTTTTTTTTTTTTTTTTTTTTTTTGTAACTATAAAGTGATAGTTGTTATCTGTTTAAAACAAATTTTTGACACTAAAAACCGATACTTCAAGTATCGAAAATGCTTTAAAACTACAAAAATTAATTTACAAAGTATGCAGCCCATAACAGGCTATGTAATCGTCTTATCCAGCATCGCCTCCTTCTTCCCGTGCAGGTGGCGCTATTTCAGATTACTGCACGTAGCGAATAGTCCTAACAGTATAATATATACTAAAGAAAATAACTTTTTATACCTCTTAACTTTCAGGATCTCATGAAATAAATATTTATTAAATTACGTGACTCATAATAATGAGCCACCTCAATACTTCGACGGTTTGTATTACTGCATAACTATGTAGAATTAAAAATTATATATAAATGACTATTATGCCGTACACTCGTAGTTAATCACTTATTTTATAAAAAAGCTATACTTTTTGAGAAATTAAAATACAATTGACATGAATTAATTCTTGTTCTTACTCTTAGTAATATAAAAGCATTAACTATTTACTGCTTGTATGTGTACAGTCCATCTATTTGCCTCTAGGCGGTGTCAAAAAATAGATTATAATAAGTATTTAAAAGTAGATATTCAAGGATTGTATTGCATTGTATTAGGATTCTAAAGTATATGTCCCTAATCCATATATTTCTTGATTCTTTTTTCCACAATTACCATCCCTTATTTCCCCAAATACGAGATTCTTTAGTGCGGGCCTCTTGCAAAGTTCCCCTCAGACGAATCAGTCATCTATCCTACTGGGTACTATTTACAGGGCGCAGCGATTGACTTAAACATACCCAGATATTATCAAGTTTAATGGAAAGATATTTTCCAATAAACCATCTAACTCGCTGTACCGACCTTTTTATAACCAATAGTGACATTACCCGATGAGCTAGCCAGGTGTTGGATTTTCTTCGAAAAGGCAGCCCCTGAAGGTCCAGACATCACTAGAAAAATCGACTATTCATTTTAAAAATTAATAAATGATGTTTCGGCATCCTGGGTACCAAGCCCAAGAAAAATCTCGATAATTGTCGACGGGATTCGAACCTACGACCCCTCGAGTATCTCCGGCTAGGAGGCTAGCACGCTAACCACTAAGCTATCGAAGCTCCAATATTCAATATTATTCAAGGTCAGTGAAGGGAAGTAAGATGACTTTATAAAAAATAATTAAAAGTTACAATGATAAGACAATTATTCAATTTTTTATAAAACTGTTTATCTAGGGAATTTGTTAAATATACAGTTCCGAGCAGGTTTCTATTTGTGTTAATTCATTTTTTGATGTTTTGATTACACGTACATATTAACTTCTTGTCATATAATGTTACCTACTTCAAATATGAGTAGCTGCATTAAATTAGTTTAGTCGAATGAGTAGTGCTCTTATCGTTAGTGATCAATTCAAACGCCGTAAGCGTTTCTATTAAATCAGGGATTTAAATCAGTGTTAGAGCGATTAAATTTAACAAAGATATAAAACATTCAAGCATATCGTAAGTAGAATTTCATCATGTTTTAGTTCTTTTTATCAGATTGAGATTAAACACTACTCTCAGCTTACCTGCAGCTGGGACTAACTTTATTCATGAATTTCATAACAGCCTTTACTTTTGGATGAATTGGATCAATGGTATCATTGGTCAATATTGACTTTATTAATCTTATTAATTTATTGATCTAAGTTATAGACACTTGATTTATTTTCTACAACTTTAATTTAGCAATATTTAATGAAACATTACTTTTGTCTTCTATTGAACTAGTTAATGTTTATCTGTCAGAAATTTTACATTATAGTGCAATAAAATTCATCAGCATCAATAAACATTCATTCGAAACAGTAGATTATGATAGTTTGATTTTAGTCAGCACGAACAAAATTCATGATAGCCTGAGCGTTTCGCCCTCTATTTAGTATACTAAAAAAATTAAGTTATGTATACATGTATACTTTTCTTGCACAAAAAGTAAAATTTTACTGTAATATATTTACATACATTATAAATATATTTGGTTGGAAATAGACTTACTACTTGTAAATTGTTTAGATTTTGATTAAGCAGATGATATTGATGATGCACTGTCTTCCGAGGCATCGAAATTACTCTTAAAAACTCATGAACTTACTTTCTAAAACTCAAAATGACTTACGGTTTTAATGGATAACAAAAATATTTTTTTTTCCTATTTTTACTCCATTTCTGAGAACTGTGCCTAACACGCTCTACATTGCTGTATTACTATATATATGCTATTATCATTGGCATAGTGAAAAACCGCCTCAGACAGCAGAGGGAACCTTATTTTACATGGCTTCCGAATGATTAGACCATAGTCGGAATACGCACATGAGAAAGTAGATTCTCAGAGAAGCGAGTCAAATGAGTAAAAGGCCAAGTTTCGAACTCGTGAGCATGCGTTACCAAGCCCCCGAGCTACAAGAACCGTAGCCTAAGCCACCGTACTACCGAAGCAAAAAAGTATATAAGTATATAAATGTATTGAATTAATACGTACACTAATGTTTCTTTTCTTTGTGGTATTTTGGTAGGAGATTGACTAAACTTTATCTCTGAGTGTCGATTATGTAGATGCTCTGAGAAAAATTTTTAACTGTAATCATTGAATCTAAATGACACTTCTTTTGTGACAAATTTGAGCAAAGCTCAAAGGTGTTACAGTATCCACACTTTTTTTTTAACACTTTAACTAAGAATGATGTCACGCGAGGTAGGATGTTACAACACATGGCTACTCACAATGAGGTTAACAAGGACTCACTGAAAACCTGAAGTCGTACTTAATTAAGTTTAATTTGTTTATTTATTAAGGACAATTCATCTCGGTTTATTTTAGGTCTTACAGATTTTTAAACTTTTAGGACAGGCAAAACAACAGTATTTGATTATTTCCAAAAGTTAATTGTTTCTAAATTAAAAAAAGTTAAGTATATAAGGACACAGATGTAAGATCAATCACTAAGCGTTTAAATGGTGGTCTCGTTCTTTGATAACTTTTAGGAGTCGGCTCTTAGCCTAAGTGAGTGATGGGGTGCGTAGGCCCGAAGGTAGGTTGTTCCACTCTCGAGCAGCTCCAACAGTGAATGAATTTCTATATACATCCAAGTTAGTATGTGGTATTTGCAACTCCAGGGCATTCGCATTACGAAGGGCGACGGTGTTGGAAGATCTCGTCTTAAATTCAAAGAGCTCTGCCAGGTATATCAGGGATCCTGTTTTTTAATACGCCTTCAAGGAGGCACAGAAGGATATAGAGCCTTCTGCTAGAGAAAGAAACGATACCATACTTTTTGTAGACTGGAGTAATGTGCTCTGACTTGAGCAGATTATCGACAAAGCGGAGTGCAGCGTTCATGCATCTACTCATTTTAGTTTCCATCTCAGCAGACAATCCATACAGCAAAGGTACACAAAAGTCCAGATAAGGAAATACTAATGAGCGAACCAGAAGTAGCTTAGTATCATTAGGTAGACTCTAGCCAAAACACTTGGGTCATGCTTACGTTGAGTAGCAGTTTCTGGCGACTTGAGTACAATGAGACCTTCATGTGAGTGAGCTGTCTAGAGTGACACCAAGAAATTTTACCGTCTCACTGGGTTCAATAGTTATACCATTGAGACACAAGTCAGGCAATGAGCCAGATTTTTCTAAACGTTTACTGATGCCTTTATTACCAAACCAAATAGCTTGAGTTTTGCGCTTATTGACGATGAGGCCATTGAGTGTCACCTAGTTAGAGATGTAACGAAGAATACGATTTGCTTTTAGAATAATGCTCTTAGCTTTGCTGGCGCTACCATGGAGATAGAGACAGAAATCATTCGCGTAGATGTGGTAGCTGCAATTCTTGCAAACTTTTGGAAAATCGTTGATGAACAAGGAAAAAAGTATAGAATCAAGTAGGCTGCGTTGAGGAAAACCCGAGTTCCGATATACAGTTTGAAACAGCTCGGCATCAGGTGATCCGACAATCTGGATTTTGTCAGTCAGATAAGATCTCATCCACGCAGCAGCTGTGTCAGAGAATCCAATGGTTATGAGCTTGATAATGAGTAGTTTGATATTGACTAGATCAAAGGCTCTAGTTTGGTCAATCGCTACAAGCAGTGTGGTTTTCTTTTCATTCATGGCTTTTCTAATGTCGTCTACGATTCGAATCATAGCAGTGTGGCAGCTATGTTATTTTAAGACAGGAGGAAAAAGAGGAGAGCGAAAGAAAAGCCACGAGAGATGGGAGATTAGCTTGCGCTTGCGAGCGCTCGATAAAAGTCTCTTAACGGTTTTGCTTCGTTTTTTTGTTGTTGCGACTGCGTCTTGTGAGACTTTTCGGTGCAGTACTTTGTGCTGTTTTAGTTCCTGGTCCTGCTGAGAAAGCCGGCGACGTCAAGCTTAAGTCCATCGAGGCGACAAGCTACGGACCACAGCACTCCAGCTTGATCAGCAGAGATGCTCTTTCTTAACACCACACCGTAACCGGGAGCGACAGTGTTCCGACGACAATGCCCCACTGATAGTATTGTAAGTATCTGCTTACAGGTAGATTTGCTGTGAAGGGCAGCGGCTCTCGATTAGACCACGTAGTCTGCCCGTTTCGCGATTTTGCACCACGGGCTTATCGAGCAATTGCGCTCGACGTGCGATTAAACACACATACACACAAGAACACACACACGCGCGCGGGCGCGCGCACACACACCTACGACCCCAAGCACCTCCTTTGTATCTTATATATTTTTTTTAAATATATCATTCTTTGTAACATAATACTCGCGAGTGCTAGTTTTTTGGCCTGCCTTATTTCACTCTTGTGGTATTAGTACAGATTAGTAGGTGCTCAACTGCACCACCTGCTTGTACCACGCTGGCGTAAGCGTTTACGACGTAGTCACACACGTATACGGTGAGCACGACACAACACACCCAACGTATTTCCACCTGCCCCCGTATTTGGCTGCACCAGTTAACTTAACACAGCTAGCCCGGTCAGGGGGGGGGAGTAGTCTCCCGCGGTAGAAAGACAGCCAGTCAAGTAGCTTTTCCAAGCTGTGCCAAAGCTTATAAGTGGCATTGCAGCGACATGGTTTCGCAACGAATGCGACCAGTGGATCAGCTGAGCTGATTTCGTAGCTGCAGGCTAAGAATGGTATGGCTCAAGCGAAGAGGTACAGCGCCACTTAACCTCAGACGTGTAAATGCAGACCTAATATGCTGGCGAGCCCGTACACAATTTTCTAACGCAGATCAAGAATATTGTGCACCGTGTCTAAACTCCATAGCCTGTTGAACGCCAACTTGATCTATTCCACAAGAACATGCGTCCTGAGTTACAGGATCGAATCAGATGGGACGATGTTCGCAGCCTGGCAGAGCTGTTGCGAAGGGCCACTAAGGCAGAGCGCCTCCTAGAACTGAGGAGCGCGTTCCGTAAGCCACCTCCAACCGAACACTTCTATCTGCCAGAACCGGCATATAAGCCCAAGACTGAGGCCACAAAGGCTAAAAAACAGCCAAAACTTGCCGATATCAGCGAGCCACAACTTTTGAACGCGAGCTCGCAAGAGATAGCGCCCATCCACATTGAACAAGCTGCCCTTCGAAAGGCGATCGAGGAGCTGCTAAAGATGTTAGCTAATCCCTTTAAGGTAGCCTGGTTCGATGTGGTGGTCAAATACACGACGGAAATAATCGAAGATCTGACCAAAAAGAAGATCAGGAAACTTTCTATCGATGAGGATATGGTGAAGCTACTACTTCACCTTCTGTACATCGAGAAACATCGAACATCGTTGGTAAAATACGCTGATGAGCCAAAGCAGAGCTTCTGCTCCTCAAATGGTCTTCGTAAGCAGGGCCGACGATCACCTTCTCCTCCTCCACAAAAGAAGGGACGCCGAGGTTCAGATTCGCATTCACCGCGGCGGAATACGAACCGTGGAACCGGCACTAAAGACCCTGACACACAAAGAAACGCATCCCCCTCACAGGAGTCCCAGCTACGCAATTATGAGTGCAACCACTTAGGCTACTATGTGCGGGATTGCCTTAATAAGAGGCAGGGAAACGAGATGAGGCAGATGTAAGCAAGGGCGTTAGACCACCTTCATCTCCCAAACCCTCACAGGCAGCGGTTGCATCAGAAGACGCACACTGGTGGTGGCTACAGCTTGAAGTGGCCGGGTACAAGTTGCGAGCGCTGTACTACCCTGGCACTACTCACTCTGTCATGCAAGCAGTAAGGCTTCAGATAATGAACAACTGTCAGTGTCAACTACGGCCCACGCTGGGAAGCGCAGCGATGGCTAATGGACGGTCGTTACACACCCTAGGCCTTGTCACCTTACCTTTCGAGATACGAGGGGCAAGACGGGATGTGGACGTCATCGTATTGCCTGAGTTAAATGCTAATTGCTACGTTGGTGCTAACTTAATCAAAGCTTTTGCGACCGTCCATGATCCTGTCGATAGAGTCCTGGTGCTGAAAGGATAAGGAACCAAAGTATCTTTATAGTACCATAGGGCTGAACGAAGTCTCGTCTGAGCAGCAAGAGGAGTTGCAGACCCTCCTGGACCGCTACGTGGAGCGTGAAGCGTCCATAGGGTATGGGTCAAGCATGAGATCGAGGTCACAACCTTGCGACCTATCAAGCAACAGTGCTACCCCGTATAGGAGGTTATACACGCCCACGTGAGTGAGATGTTCGTAAGTGGCGTGATCGAGCCATCCAATAGTGTCTGGGCAAGTCCCGTAGCCATGATGCGCAAAAAAGGCAAGTATCGATTTTGCGTAGACCACCGTAAGGTGAACGCTATGGCAGTGCTCAACGCGTATCCATTGCCACATATGGATACCATTCTGCGCAAGCTGAGGAAAGCACGTTTTACTTCGACTCTCGATCTCAGCAGCACATATAATCAGATACAATTTGCTGAGAAGACTGAGCCAATATCAGCGTTCATAGTGCGATGCAAGGGACTCTTCCAGTTTCGACTGTTGCCATTTAACCTGAGTAACGCGCTGGCTACGTTTTAGCGGTTGATTGATCGTGTCATTGTGCCAGAGCTAGACCTTTATGCTTACGCCTAACTCGATGACATAATAATTGTCACGGAGATATTCGAGTAGCATCTAAAATGGCTAGAGCACGTACCGAAATGCGTTCGTGATGCAGAACTCACCCTTCACCAAGAAAAAAGCGAGTTCTACCAATCAGAGGTGAGATACCACGGTGTCCTTGTAAATCCAAATGGTTTACAACCAGATTAGGCCAAGCTCGAGCCAATTAAGGCATTTCCAACTCCAAGGAACCTGAAGCAGCTAAGGTAGTTCCTAGGCATGGTTTTCTGGTACAGGAAGTCCCTGCTTAACTACTATATCGTAGTAGAGCCAATAAATAGGCTATAGCACAAGGACCAGCCGTTTGTTTAGAGTGGCGAATAGTAGTGGTCCTTTAAACACACCAAGGCTTTGCTGTCATCCTCAGTAATACTTTAACGACTGGATCTTAAAAGTCAGTACGTGGTGCAGACAGACGCTAGCAACTCCAGATTAGGCGCCGTACTGTCGCAAATAGCTAACGGACGGGGAAAGGTGCTAGAGTTTGCAAGCCACTCTATGACGCCAGCCGAACGAAACTGCTGTATGGCAGAGTGAGAATGCCTCGCGATCTTATGGGCAACGCAAAAGTTTCGCCCGTATATTAAAGGGACACGCTTTAAAGTCGTGACCGATCACAGCCGTCTTCGATGGTTGGTAAATATCAACAACCCGACTGGGCGACTGCCAATATGAGTCATGGAGCTTCAAAGCCATGACTGTGAAGTGGAACACCGGAAACGGACGCAACATCCCGTGCCTGACGCCCTATCGCGAATGCATGAGCAAGATGAGAGTTGCACTATGACAGCGTTAGTGTTGAAACCTCCTGCTGGAGATCCTTAGTGCAAGGTGATAGTACAAAAGGTACGGGACGATCCACGGTGACACCCGCAATGGACACCCTAGATGGGCCGAAGTTGCGCCACTACAGCGAGCCAACGTAAAAGCTGTTGTAAGCCCGCTGAAAGAACGCGACATATGTCGCCATGGCACTCCGGAATTGCTGCTGACGGATAACGGCTCCGAATTTCGGAACAAGGACGTCGATGGGTTCTTAGAGAGCCTAGGAATACGGCACATGCTTACGCCACCGTACTAATCGCAGGCAAACCCATTCGAACGCTTGAACCGCACAATCAAGGCCATGATTCAAGCTTTTGTCGAAGCCAATCATAGATCATCGGACGAGAATCCGCTCGAGCATGTGTTCACAGGTTTTTCCCCTGCAATGCTAAATAGCGGTAGGTAACCTGACCCCCCAGGTACGATGCGCGGACAGGTCGATTTGACAGCCTAGTAACGCCTAGAGGAAGAGGCACTAGTAAGCCAGAGGCAACACATACAGCGTATGCCGATGCTACACGCGGAAGCAATCCAGCAAAACGATAAGGCACAGGCCAATGCCACCCGGCATTACAATGTCAAGCACGATGACGTGGTTTATCCTCCCGGTGACTAGGTATGGCGGGAGAATGACATCTTGTCCTCGGCAACCCAGGGAGTGGTGGCAAAATTGGACCCAAGGTAACTAGGAATTGAATTATCATCATACATACATTCAACTGTAAAAGTAATTATCATAATTGTTTACAATTTATTTAGAGGCCATGTGATAAACTGACCTTGACTTTTTTAATTATCAACAGCTTTTTTTCACGCACGAGATTTGCACTAAATAATGCAAATGAAAAAAGATTATTGTAGTATCCAATAGAATATGTAAAATCATTACCTTAAACCTTAAACCTACAAGTACCTTTTCTTAGCCTTTCTCAACATTGCATAAGCTACCCTCTTCAGCCACTTTCCACCACTCTTAAGTTCCACATTACAATTTTCTATTCAAATGTAATGATTATTTTAATGATATAATTTATTAGTGCATTTTAACAGCGCTATTGAGGTATTCCTGTGGTGCACTGTTTTTTTTCAAAAATCCTTAATAACTAATTTAATTATTAAAGCTATATAAAAATATGACATAATATTTATACAATTCAAATAAAACAAATAAGTTTGAAGAATAGTTTAACAATGGACCTCACTCTAAATGTAACGGATATTTGAATAAAGTTCACCCTTCTGTCTCCAATCTAGAACATGCCCAACGTACAATGAAAAACAATTTTACACGCAATAAAAACTTTATGTAATATAAAAACTTTGACGTTCGTATTATTTTAATACATAATATGTTTCCATGTTTTAATTAAATGTTTTTATGTCAGATACATAATATCTTTAAGTAAATAGATAAAATAAATAAAATTTTATTTAAAACTCAATACATTGTATAAAATTGAACAGTATACGCAAAAGTAATATTTACAAACAAGAAAACAGAATAATCTTTGTTGCAGTGTATGTATAAAAAACTGTATTAACTTTAAATAATTAAAAAAATATACCATATCACATTATGACATAGTAGTTAATTTATAATTTAATAAATTTCATACAATATTTTTTATTCAAATCAATTGTGCAATAATATTACGTACAATTTAATATTTTGGCAACAGAAAATGTATAAAAATTGAATATCTTTATTTACTCTCGACTAGACGAAAACAAAAAATCCTTTTTGAACAATGTTTTATACTTCAGAATTATTATTGAATTCTATTTAAACATTAATTCCATTTTCACTGTTGCATCTGGATAACGCAACGTATAATTAACCATGAGAAAACAGTAGTTTTTCCCAAATACAATCTAATTTTATTCAAACTTAGACGTTGAGATTTAGTAATAGACATGGAACATGCTTTGACTAAAGGAAATTGTTTTTTGTATAAAAAAATGATGGTTATGAGGAAGAATTTTTTGTATTACAAGTTATTATAGTATAAAAACTCTTTTTTCAATGTTTGTTACACAGAACTGTGTTAGTTCGACACACCCTGTAAAAAAACCAAGTTATTCGTCATGCATTTTAGAAGTAACACTAATTTATCACCTACTAAATTTCTTAGTAGTATTAATTAGAAAAATGTGCCTTTAGACGTACGAGCGTTGACATTTAGAAGCTTAACAAATTTTTCGTATTATCTAGTAATAAAATTTACTCTTGGGCAGCCAAGAAAAAGTGATTAGAAATTTTTTTCTTTAATATTATTATTTATTCAAATCTGCTTATAAGCAAGTAAGCATTGGCGGTAAAAATATACCTTTTTATTATTGATTATTAATTACATATTACCTCAGGCGAGCAAGTATCGACGATTAACAACCCAACATTTTTTTAGCGCAGTTCGGTGAAAATATATCATTTGGCAAGCAAGCATCAGTCATTTTTTTTTTTTTTATTATTTATCAGTAAAATGTTTCTTTAGGCAAGCAGGCACTAAGGTATATGTTCCTTACAGTTTTTTAGTTCACTTAGTTAACAAAATATATCACTAAGCAATCAAGCATTAGAAATAAGAATCTCAACGGCTTTTTTAGCATAGTTAGATAAATAAAAACTTCATTTGGCAGGCAAACATTGCCAATTAGAAATCCATGAGGTTTTTAGTATTATTTATTAAGACAGTGTGTCCTTAGGCCAACAAGCATCAGTTATTATTATTTAAACCATTTCTTAGAAGTATTTGTTAATACAAAGTGACCCCAGGCTAACAAGCAACGGCAATTAAGAATCTTACTGTTACTTAGTATTATTTTATTATCAAAAGTTGCCCTAGGCAGGCAAGTATCACCAATCGGAAACCTAATAGTTCTTATTTTAGTTAATAAAACATACTATTGGACAAGCAAGCATTAGCAATTAGTATCCCAAATGTTTTTTTAGTATTGTTTATTGATAGCATGTGCTCTCAGGCAAGCAAGCTTTGGCAATCAGTTTCTTAGTATTATTTTTTTATAAAATGTCCCCATGAGCAAAGCAAGCATTACCAATTGGAAACCCACAGTTTTTGAGTATAGTTAGTTGAAGAAATATATTATTGGCAAAGCAAGCATTAGCAATTAAAAACTAAACAGGTTTTCAGTATTATTCAATAATAAAATGTGCTTCTAAGCAAGTAAGCATCGACAATTAGAAACCTAATAAGTTTATCATTAGTACCAGTATTAGTAAGATTCCAACGTAAACCAAGGGTTTTTATGTATCATATGTCCCTTATCTTTACTATTTCGTGTTCTCTTTCTGTAATTACTATCCTTTCTCCCCAAGTATGCGAGCGTTTTGTGCGGGACCCTTGCTAAGTTCTCCTAAGGCGACTCGATTATCTATCCTACTTGGTACTATTTACAAGGTGCAGCGATTATTTCAAGCGCACCCAGCTATTATCAAATTTAATGGATATATTTTCTAATAAATCATTTAACTCGATGCATTGACCTTTTTATAATCGACAGTAACTTTAGTCGATAAGCTGACCAGGTGTTAGCTGTCGTTCGAAAAAGAAGCTCCTGGAGGTCCAGACATCGCCAGAAAAATCGACTATTTGTTTTAAAAATCGGAAAAGTGGTGTTTCGGTAACCTGGGTTCTTATTTCATTAAAAAAGCCTGAGAGAAAGTATTAAAAATTTTAGACGGGATTCAAACCCACGATTTTTCAAGTATCTTCGGCTAGGACGCTAGCACGCTAACTGCTAAGCCTACTAAGTTTCTTAGTATTATTTGTTTATGAAACGTGCCATTAAGCGAGCAAGCATCAACGATAATAAATCCAATAGCTCATAAGCACGGTTGAAAATAGCCACCCGATCCTTAGGCTAGAGACTCAAATGACCTTGACGTCCTTACACTTGGCCATTTTCCTATTAGCGGCCTTCTTAAAACTATCGTGAAGGTCGCTTATCTTATCAAGGACTTTAAAAAACTGTATTACTGAGCACTTGTCCGCGGTATGCGCAACTTATTCTGGAAACGTTCGAGCAGGGATGACCTAAGTACGCTTTAACAGAGGTCTAAACGGACAGCGCCGCACCGGAGCTTCGACATTAGAAACATCGTAGTCTTCTTAGACACTACTATCATGCAGTCAGCAAGGCTATGGCCCATTATTCGCGTCATGTAAATGCATCCTAAGTCCATTAGTCTTGTTCGAGCAGCCACTATCATGACGGCTACTGGAAAATACTTTTGAACCACGAGGCTAGCCTTTTTGTTAGTCGACGCATCACCTAAATCTGCACCAGTCAACAACTTTCGCGGTGATAACCAGGCTCTAAGTCCAGTGGGCGGCGACTTACTTTCGTTCGAGTCGGACGAGATGTTGCCTTGAGATACCTATAGTAGTTGCAAATATTGCCGGCTTCGTCTCGCAGCCGCTCACGCGTCTTTTGTTCCTCACTCGCTTGGATGAGCTCTCGAGGCACACTGCTGAAATCATTCAATACCGCTTCAGTCCACAGACTGTATTTCGTCCCTGTATTACTTAGAGTAATACACTATATAATTTATACAAGCTTACACCAGTAGTACATCATATATTTAAGTTAATTGTAAGATTTTTGGGATCATTGTATTACGCTTACTATATATGTTTATGCGTATGCTTGGCCATTAATTGATAACATGGCATAATGCTGATGCCTTTAGCAATTCATCTTGCGTACAGGTGAATTGCTTAAGACATTAACATTTCCTTTAGTGTTTTGTATAAAGTAGTCTGCTGTTATTTTTACTTATTATATAATATCAAGACACTAGTTGTAGTTTTTTGAATTAAGAAAGAAAACAAAAAACTTATTGATCTATTTATCTTTTTTTTTTTTTTTTTTTTTTTTTGTCACTATAAAAACAAACCAGAATTTACTCAACTATTTTGTAGCGCTTACAACAAAAGTTTGACGGGTAAACAGCACACATTCAAACAAAATCATAACGTTAGGTGCGTCCACCATAACGTGATTTAATAAAGCAAAAGCCAAGAAAAAGAAACAGAAAAAAAAAATACATTGGTCAATAGGGCCTAAAATAAAACATCAGGCACACAGGGCCTACCTAACCAAAGCGATCTCGCTATATTTTTATATGAAAGTCGGTTTCACTAATTACCCAGGCACGCGCACGTGTCTTAATCGAGAACGAGTTTGCGAGCCCTCAAGAGAAGTAGGAGGACTAGTTACCTCTTTCGTTACTCTGCTCAGAGTAGCACCTCTTTCTACACTAGTTAGGCAGTAATAATTGGGAGTGCGCTGATAAACCTGTTTTTTAAATAGGTTTGTTTTCCAAAGGCGCAGCTTTTAAATAAATATCTTCCTATATTATATAGTGATTTTGGAGAGTTATAATAACCCCCCCCCCTCAACCACTCTTATCCTCATCTCTAAATAACGTAAATTTTTTTTTTTTTTAACCTTTTTTGTATTAAGTTGAACTTCTGTTAAGCCCCCCTTCACCTCCTCAGACCACCACTCGATTTTAAAAAGCCCCCCTCAACCCCTTTCTCAATACAGTAAAATTCTGTCAGTTTTTACCTCATGTTTATTGGGTTAAATTCTTATTTAGCTTCCCCTTCACCCCCGTTACTGTTATAACACTGTAACTGGACAACTCAATAAGCTTACCACCCTATTTTATAGAAATTCTTCCAGCCACACTTCAACTGCATCTCTAAATGTGGCAAAAGTATGTCGAGTAATTATAGGTTTTTGAATTCAACTTCCCCCCCCCCCCCACAGCTACACGTAATCCTGCATTTTTCAAGAAAGAGGCCTCAGTCTCTTTATAATTTCTAAACACATTGTCTGAGCAACGCTCTAATATTTGTTCTACCCCTGTTCAGACAGTTTCTACCACTTTCTTACAAATTATTTTATCTATATAATTTGTTAACAAATTTCCACACCACTCATGAAGTAGTGCTATGGCACGCTGGTTTGTTTTATCTTATACTCTCAATAAGTTAACGGCAATATTTCATACCAACATACAAATTGTTCCAATTTTTAAACGAAGTTCTTGCGGAGATATACCTTCATTATTATAGTTTAGATGTTTAATTGGCGATTTATATGAATACTACTACTAGATTTATCATCACTATTGTAAATAGTATGATCTACGCTGTAACATGTTCTCATATCCTTTTTAACATGATTTAAAATTTCATTACTTGAAAAGTAGGTACATTTGTTATGAGAAGTAAGTATAAAGTCATTTATTAAAAAGTTAATATCTTCACCAAAAATATCGGAACAAAGATCAGTAGTTTCCATTTATTTGGCACTTGCAATGATTTAATTTTTCTTTCTACATCTCATAAAAATTTTAAAAAATCTTTAATCAATCAAAGTCTGGTTTGAAAATTTTTTAAAGTTTTTTTTTTAATTTGAAAATTAAACTGAGCTGTAATAAAACATTATTCTCTTTTCTTTTTTTAAAGTCTTTAAATAATGTTATTTCAATTTTTTCTATAAATTTTTGCCTTGAATATCTTCAGACATTAAAGAACCACGCAAATAAATACTTTATTTAAAGCAATAACATCATCTTTTAAGTTCCGTCAACTGTTCATAACGTTTCAAAAGATTGTGCTCCATTAATGCAATTCAAAACTAGTTACTATGTTTTAAAGTATAAAACCACATGACTCATAATTTAGGACAAAAATGAAGTAGCTATGTCAAATCTCACAATTCTTATTTTGAGATGAAATATTAGGTTTAGAGTCAAACTTTTTTCTTCTTATCTCAAAGCCTATGTAAAGGATTATAATTCGCTGATAGCATAGTCTGAGCAATGCTCCAATGTTTGTTCTAACTCTCTTTAGACATTTTTCACCACTCCCTTAATAATTATTTTACCTATATAATTTTTCAGCATATTTCCATACCACACTTGAGGTAGTGCTATACTGCACTGATTTTTCTTTCTCTTATGTCTTCTATGCATTAAATAATTGCATTATTGAGTATATATAATAAAAAAACAACGAATAATCTTACAGATAATTTTAACCAAGCACCTCAGGTAGTCTCATTTACCACGAAAAAGGTACAGGTCATCTGTTCCTCTTTATGAAAATATGTTGAATATTTCAATTAAGTTTAAAATTTTGTCTCTAGCCTAGATAATTCACAACGTTCAAAAGAAAAAAAAAATATGTGCAGTAAAAACTCAAAATTATTAAGAAACTTGGCATACATATTATTTGAATATATATATATTTACGTTCTAATTTATGTTTTAATGTTATAAATTTAATTATTCAAAATAACTTCGTCATTGAAGACAAATTTGTTAAAACAAAGTTCTTCATGCCGCGTACTAGGGGGGCTGGAATTTTAAAACCGACAAATTGTATAAAACGGAAGTGGCTTACTGGAAGACTCTTTCTCCTAAGTTTCCCCCTTACCCCGTCGCCCTCACCATCAGTTCCCTACATCCTTCCCTTCACCCCACCATATATCTTCCAACCGTGCCACGCTACTCTCCTACACACCTTTGCCCATCATTCCTCTTCACACTCCCAAGCAATTGATTTTTAAGCAAATTTTAATTTCAATTTCCCACAATAATTTTTATCTGACTTTGAATTTTTTTCTTTTACAATTCTAAAAAAAAAAAAAAAAAAAAAAAAAAAAAAAAAAAAAAAAAAAAAAAAAAAAAAAGATTAAAAAAAAAAAAAAAAAAATGAAACAAAGGAAATTAAAAAAAAAATAAACAAACCAGGGGGTATAAATGGGTCATGGGACCCACGGTAAAAACAAAGTTCTTTAAACGTGAGATGAGTATAGCGACACACAATTTCTCAAGTAACAAGAGGGTCGCCAGACCCATAGGAAGAACGAAGCTCTATTAAAATAAGTACTGCATTCATGTAGTTCATTAAAACAAAAACTTTAAAAACGAATACAAAAAAAAATTAGAAAAATTTAGTTCAACTATCGTGAGTACTGAACTAAATTNAATTTTAGTATCACTAACAAGTTATTGTCAAGTGCCTTCAAAGAGACACGTGACAAAAAAAAAACAAAAAAAAAAAAAAAAACAAACAAACACTTTCCAATGAAAATATTTGAACTTCTCGACGTTCCACATGTGAGTCGAGCACCTTATCCACTCTGCTACGAGCACTGCCGACTATGAAAACTCAGTTTCTTGTACTTATCGTGTGGTTCGTAACGATAATATTTCATTTTCATATGCATTCACTGATGATACGTTCAATTAATGACAAATAATTTATTTGATTATTTATTAATAACGAGGTTCTTTATGTCACGTGCCTGGGGGGGCTGGAATTTTAAAAACGACAGATTTCCATAAAACGGAAGATGCTTACTAGAAGTCTCTTCCTCCTAAAAAAATTTTTTTTTTTTTTTAAATAATCAATTTAAAAAAATAAAACATTTAAATAGCATAAATAGGGTTATGTAGATTAAATCGAATAAGGCGCATTATTACGCCTTAAATATTAGTATAGTATAACTGCATCAAATGCATAAAATAACCACCGATTTATTTGAAACCTGATGTTTTTTGGCATTAAAATAATGCTGATAATTACTGTTATAAATAAATTGTTTGATGAATAAATGAATTATTAAAATAAACATGTACAATAGAGTTGCAGAACGTATAGAGTAGCACCTCTTTCTACACTAGTTAGGCAGTAATAATTGGGAGTGCGCTGATAAACCTGTTTTTTAAATAGGTTTGTTTTCCAAAGGCGCAGCTTTTAAATAAATATCTTCCTATATTATATAGTGATTTTGGAGAGTTATAATAACCCCCCCCCCTCAACC
>NW_019379507.1:1184763-1209566 GCF_000648655.2 Copidosoma floridanum | reverse complement strand
AAATATTTTTATAAACATTTTTTTTTTTTTTACATTTTAAGATAGTGTTAGGTTGTTTAAAATAAAAAAACAATTTCAATGAAATAAAATTTATTATCGTCCGATTATAAAAATGATTACAATTTTTTAATACAATAAAAATAATACATGAATATAAAATTAAAAAATACAGGAAATTTTTATTACAATTATTCTTCGACTCTTCTTTTTTTCGTTTCAATGCTTTCTTCGGATTCATTGTCTACTATCACGCTTTCTTCCTCTTCCTGCATTCTCATACTTTCATCATTATTTCTTTCGTCATTTTCTTTAAGAATTACTTCGAAAATATTTTCGGGATCGTCATCAATTTGAACTACAGGAGTTTCGAAGTTATCGCATTGGGTTGCATCATAACTTATAGAAACGGACGTACATTTAAGAAAGTTTTTTTTACATCCGCAGGCTTTAGTTTTGCAACCACTAGTGCAACTACACGATATTTTTTCTAATATTGCCTCTGGTAATAAAGGTGCCTCAGTGTAAACAGGGATTAATATATTGTCAGCCGTCTTCCACCCCCATTGAGTTACGATGTTGTCATTACCTATCCATTTTTGTAATTGTAAGTAAACTCAGAAAGCGTGTTGTTGTGCGGCTCCTTCGGTCGGAGGAAGACATTCTAATTTAAATGATACTCGAGCAGTGGATCGTTTAAAACATACAAAACGGTGTTCGTTCAGAGTACCTTCTGTTTTATTGCAATACAGTAAAGAAATTATTTGGCACATATTTTTAGCAATTTCTTCTCGAGAAGCATCTTTTTAATAAAAAATGTCTATTAAATTGAGGTGCTTTTTATGAGAATTGAATATTTTTATCATTTTATTTTTTTTTTGATTATAGAAGGAAGATACTGCATCACAACCCGATGCGGCATGAAAAAACGCTACGTATTTTTGCAATTCTGGATACTTTAAGCTGCTGTTAGTATACCATCGATCTGTGTCTCACCCTCTTCCTTTTTTCAAAAAAAAAATCTGTCTTGTAACTGAACTTAATTGCGTTAAAAGTACAAGTAAATCAATATTTTCTCCAACTACTATCACTGCCCTAGTTACTGAAGTCAGTTTTATTGCATTTTGAACAATAGCTGAATCTGCATCTTCTGTTTCTATAATAGTCTGAAATCCAGCATTTCTCAATTCTTCGGAAAGCATACTAATCAACCTTCTTTTACTGCTAACATTTGATAAAAAAATATCTTGTTTTTCACTTATTTTCGTGTTTTCATCAAAATTAAATTCTCGGCAAACATTTTTGTTCCGTTGTCTCCTTAATCTTTCCCAAGTTTTTAAACTACTACTCGTGTCCTCCGGATAACCATCAAATACTACAACTGCTTTTATATACTGACGTACGTATTGTACGTACTTGTCGATTATTTCCTTTACTATTATATTAGACTGCCAAACAACACGGTGCAAAAGACTTCCGCCATATAAAACGTACACGAAATTTGTAGGTATTTCTGGACTCTGAGGTAAGCTCTGGAAGTTATCGTAAAACATCGATTTTCTCGTTTTGCGCATTTCATTTTCATCAAAGAGAGACAGTGGAAGAGGTGCGAGTTTGTATTGCAAATAATGCTTCATATCATCTTGATTTTTCAAATTTATTGAAATTCGTTGAAAAATTAACAAAGGATTTATTGTCACAACGTTTTCTTGAACTTTTATGCTCGATGTCACTGAGCCGAGAGAGCGAACTTTATTTTTGAAGGAACCCTTCATATTACTAAATGGCTTCCCGATGTGATTCTGTAAAACTTTCAGTCCCTCTTCGTAGGCATTATGGCAATTTATCTTTTCATTTCCAATAATTCCTGAATAAATTGACATTAAAACGTTTGAATCGGGAAATGGATTGTATTTAGTAAAAAATTCGCTTACTTTTTTAAAATCAGCTGCATCTCTTTTTATTCGAGAAGTACGCGTATCAACATGTTGCTCCGATGTATCCAAAGAAACGTTGCAAAATTTCTCCATTTTATTGCATATTTCAGTCAATGCGATGGTAGATACGATCTATTTTGCAACAACACTGTCGGTTTTTCCACGCCCATGGGTCAATCCGCCACTGCTTTTTATTGCCTTCATTAAAACTTGCTCTATGGTCATATCCGTAAAAATACCAGACCACGCTTTCTCAGATCTCGTGATCGTAAAATAGCCACATTTTGCGAATTTATCGAACTCAAAAATATCCATTGTAGATTCTAATGCTATCATATCTTGAAGATAAATATGAATGTTTTTTCCCTTTTTTATCTACAAAACAAATTATTGTATCGTTAAGCACTGAATGCATGACTATATCATCGCCGAAGTAATTAATTAAATGCTCTTTTACATGGTCGATACGTGGCAAGTTTTCACGAAAATTTTTTAATAGTTCTTTTAGAGAAAACTGCGAATCGTCAGCATGATCTATTAAATGATCAATAATATGCTGTATTACCGTCGACATTGTATCGCCCATTGGACGGCCAACTTTCTTAGCAGATCCAGACATGTAAAACTTTTGCATGCACATTGCACGGTAACGAGCCCCTACTTGTGTAAGATTTACTGCATACTCTAATTTTAGTTTTAAATTTCTATTAAAGTCTGTCTTCGGATCTAATTCTAACTGTTGTAAAATATTTATCTTCACGGTATCATTTGTAACTAATCTGACCGGATGTTTCTGCGTATCAGTTGTTGCGTCAGATGCGCAAAAAAAACATAACGTAGCGAAGTCAAATTGCCGGGCCTCTTCATGCTCTCTTCTTTTCCGAGCCAACAGTTCTGATTGTTTTTTCTTTTGTTGTTCAACATTTTTTTTTTAAATGTACTTACTGTAACAGGACTTGTGTATACTTTTAAATACTAAACCTTGTAATTTCTCGTGCTTTTTGTCGTGTAATTCTTTACTTACATTTATTACTGTAGTTAGAGCACGTTCGCCCATGCGATATTTATCATCACTGATTTCACTCTCGCAAAAAATACAGATTTCAGTATTTGTCTCTGCCATTGCTAGATATTTATCTGTAAAATTAATAAAAAGTATATGTAAGATATTTTTATATTTTAAAATTAAAAATTAAAAACGTTACATAAAACTGTAAAAGCATAGAGTTTCAGAACACGTGAAAATGCATATAATACTTACTCTATGAACAGGCCTTTATTTAACAAGAGATGGATGTTGTTTTTGTCTTATTGTTGTTTAACTTTACTTTCTAAATCGTAATTTGAAAAAATTGCAATATTGTTAGGTAAACTAAATAACAATTGCACACAAGCACACAAAAACACTTTGGTTAAAGAGAGATTAGAAACACGTGGTGCGTTCGAAATATTCTACTTGCGAAGCTCACTGCTCAAAGGCTCAGCAAACACTGCCAACAATTATTAGTCATTCCCGGGCCCAGACATCCCCACTTTAAGAAGAACCATGCCATAAAGAAAGAGCAATAAAGGGAGCTCCTTTGACGGTTATACACCTGATGTGCACTCAGAAATATTATTAAGGTTCAAATCTTTTCAAACCGATTAGTCTAGACTTTCGAATTTATAGTTTAAGCAAATAAAACAATAAAGCGTTTAAATGCATATTACAGTACAACTGTAATTTATGATTATATAAACAAATATTATTGAACTAAAATGCCATGAGTTCATGTAATAAAGAAAACGCTGAATTTTAAGTACGATTTAATGAGGGTGATGCTGCTTTCTATTATAAACAGTCTAACAATATCTTAAAATATCAACAACAAAAAAAATGTTTATAAAAATATTTTGGAGTCTAATTTATTAAATAAACAAATTTGATTGTCATATTCAGATTTATCTCGTCGAGCTATCCCAGATTAAGTACAAAAGGATTTTTGTACGTCATTTAGAAGTCGAGTTATCAAAAATTTTGAGAGCGCGAATTCAGTTTCCGAAGCGGCCCAGCCCGGTATCCCCACTCCACGGCCCGCTCGCGGCGCGCTCGCACGCTGCATTTTGGAATTTGTTAAAATATGTTAAAAGCCAATGAAATGAGTTCATCTATTTTTTTATTGAAAATATAAGCATTCAACTTTATTTTCCGTAAGAATGGACGCTGTAGCACATAACTAGCGCCCTCTGGAATTTTTTGAGAAAAAAAAATTATCTCGGCTCCAGAAGGTCGTAGAGCAATAATTTTTTTTTTTAAATACGCGTAAAAATGCCAGCAATCAAGGTATGCAATAGACCTCATTGAGAAATTATAATTGACAAAATTATCAAAGAAAAACGTGACCGAAAATTTTTTAATTTTTTTAAAAGGGTTTTTGGAGCCTTACATATAAAAAAATCGTTACAATTTTTTATTGGCACAAAAGTACAACTCTTAATGAAAAAAATGAGCCCTGATTCGTTTCTGTAGGATAAGCCCTCGGGCAAGAGGAACCGATTTTTGAGACGATCTTTTTTTCGAAAAATCGATATATCTCGACAAAGTGACACTGTTTAAATGCCACCTAAGCACCGCCCAAGTCCTGCTGCGTAAGTGCCACTTAAGTATTGCCAAAGTATCACCACTTAAGTACTGTTTAAGAACCGCCCAAGTGCCGTCAATGTCCCGCCTTCCAAGTATAGCTGCTAACGGGCAGTCTAAATGCCGCTGATGTACGGCTGCACAATTGTCACTTAAGGACATTCGGTAGAGATATAATTTTCCGGTGAATTTTTCTGAAATTTTGACTAGACGTTCTTGTTGTTGGTGCAATAAACCTGTCAAAATTTGAAGAGGTTCGTCTGTTTTGTTTTCGAGATATTAAATTTCAAAGGTCAGTCATTTTAACACGGTCGCTTATTGGAAAACTGATTAAAACTCAGGTTTAAGCAAATTGGCCCAGTGAATTTCGCCAATTTTTTCANAGAAAAAAAAATTTTTGATTTGTAAACAAGTGATGATGAATCTGGCATACACTTTTAATGTAGATTGCATTTGATTAATTTATTTAAAAAAATATTAATATTAGTTAAAATCATGAAGTAGTTAAATTACAAGAATCTATATGCCTATTTTAGAGAGAAGTATGAGTTCTTTCAAGTTATCCTTTTAGTAAAGTAAGATTGTGAATTTTAATGTAAGCCTAATGACTATCGTAAATAATTTTTATGTCAATAGAACCGCTTCCAATAAATTTTTCTTTAAACCTAGAGAAGAGTTCCTTAAAAAAAACTCTTAATGCACCACAGAGGTACTTTCTATGCAGTAAGAAAATAAATTACTTATGATTATAATTTAGATCAAATGACAGCTTTTATATACTAAATTTTTTTCATCCTGACAGCAATATGTTTGTTAAGTTTGGAAAACTTTAGTTGCGGATGTTGACAGTAATATAGTTGTTCAAGTTAAAAAATCTTAGTTGCTGATCTTTAACCAAATCGTAGAGCAATGAAGTAGCATTCAAGATTTTAAGAGATACGAGTCTTGATTTGGCAGGACGGTTGCGGAGTGGCAATGGATGGCACGATGCGGCACGGCTGGTTACTTTTTTTTTTTTTTTTTTTTTTTTTTTTTTTTTTTTTTTAGAATTACGTCAACACAAGCAAAATTTTACGTGATTTTGTGGGGTGGTCACGGGGTGACGCGGAGTGACTAGTGAGCATGCTTGAACATTAATGTTTAATTTTGTAGTTCTCAAACTTTAAATGGGTTCAAATATTATTAGACAGTTTATAACTGTAAATGAGAGGTAAATGTGTATATAAAAATACAAAAAAAGTCTGACAACCAATACAAATATATTCTTAAAAACTGTTAAAACAGCGTTTTCAAGTTTAAAAAAAGAATAAAATAAACGCTTACGTAATACATTAATGTTTTCCACTTTCTAACCTCAAAACAGCACCTTTACCGGTAGATTTTGGATTTTCAGGCAGAAAAATAATATACGAAACTCGTTCGAAAAGGCTTCTGTACGAACCTCGTTACAGCCTTCAGGTGACAGTTCAGGTCGGCAACAGGTAGCCGTGGCAGCGATTCCCGTTGTTGCCCGATTTGTTATCTCACGAAGCACCGGACACTTACACACACGACCGACTCCAAGTTCAGAGTTCAGAGTCAACGAAAACGCACGTCCCGACAACAAGCAGATATGAGCGAGTGTCTCTCCTGCCGGCCCGCCGATTTGCGCTGTCCTCGTGCTCAAACTACTTGCATGTGTGGGTACACACACACACCAACTGCTGTGCACAGTCAAGAGCCGGCCTTGATGCCTACAGTAAGGATAGGTTTATGTACATGGGCCTTGGATCAGGTAGGGATCGCACGCACTGTACCGCCTCTCTTCCTGTCTGCTTTTACTGTGACGTTGACTTGCCACGTCACAAAATATAGATTTATATACTTTAAGGGACAGCTGAAAGGACTGCGCAAAGCATTAAGGACTTGAAATGACTGGAAAACACTATTGTATATTTCATGATTAATAATTTTTCCTCTTAAGTGTATATTCTTACTTGTATTATCAAAAGAAAGTTATCATTTATTATAATTGACTCAAGTCCAAACATTATTAATAATCTAAACGATTTATTACTTATACATACATACAAAATAAAAAAGAAGAAAATAGGCCCTAAGGCTAAAGCTAAAAGATCGAATAGCATTTTATAGAAGGTCAGTAACTTACAACAAGCCCGACACAAATGCTGAGTTAATAAAAGTAAATTGTAAGATAAAGCTTTTAAGAACAAAAAAACAACAAATTTACTCGGCATTTGTTAGATTGATAAAACACTAAATGAATAAAAAACATGTTGATAAGAAAAATAAATTCATTAAAATGTGCCTGGAGAAAGGGCATGTGTTTTAAAAGTTGTAAACAGCTTAGAGTCATAGACTAATAACGACACGAAAGTAATGTTTAGATATTTATTCACAAAAATTTTATATAGAGAAAGCTAGCAATAATAAGATTGCTACAAACATTAAAAACTATTAAAACAACGAAAGAAAGAATTTAGAAAAAAAAGAAAATACAAGAAACTAGAAATAAGAAAATAAAGATCAGTTGCACGAAAAAATAAAATTAAAATTATTTACACATTTTCAATTTCTCTTGATTTTTCAAAACAATTTATTGTTTCTCTTAAGCATCGTTACCTACGTAGCTTTTCTAGTAGATAATCCTAAATTTGTACAATAATATGCATTATCCTTTTTAAAAAAATCTTAACAGCATTTTTTCAGATACACGTATTTATTCGTCTTCTTTGTTATCATTTTGATCATTACAAAAATTTTTACATGGAACTATAAATTATGTAATAAACTTCTTAAATCTCAGCTTCTCTGATATTGCAGTATGTCCCTTTTTAATATAGTAGAACATGAGCCACAATTTGTATAGTGCCCAATTCACATGGTATAATGTATCTCATTAGTCTGAAAGAACCACTTCGTTACAAATATTAGAGGCTTCATTATGAATACGAAAACTGATTGCTAGTAAGCCAGCATTTTTCTAATCGTGAGACAAGAAAAACTAGCAGTCAGAGATGAAGCAGCAGCTACAAAGGCCTTTGATTTAGACCATTAAGAGAAAGAAATACAAGTTAAAAAAAAGTAAATAAATGATAACACTGGAGAGAACGTACATAAATAAACATCTACAAGAACTGCATCTATGAATAATTTTTAATCACGGCGGTTACGTATTGTTTTCATACAAAGTGAAAAAGTAACCATAAAGATAATTTTCCAACATAGAATATGAAGAAATTATTTTTGTCAGACGTAAGACAAGAATTAGTTGATTAATTGAAACCCAATGCTTGTAAGGTCAAGAGTAGAGACTCTTTATTTAATTGATGGAAAAATGATTTGATCATACAAAGCACTTTCTTCTAATAATATAATTACATATGCACTTATTTCGAAAACCCACTCAACAAAGATGAAGGACTAACTATTAATCAATAATTACTACTAAAGAAAATTAAAAAAACTACGAAGATATTTGATGGAAAATTTTTAGGGATATAAAAAAATTTTATAACTAGTATTAAACTAGCAATAAAATGTGACAAACAATTTCTGCTTAGTGCGTGGTAAAAATTTAAATAAAATTCTCTATTTTTAAAGAGAATAACCAAAAAGAACAGAGTTTTATCAAAATTAAAGAATCTCATATACATACGATCGATTCGTCATTTAAAGGTTTTGCCACTATTTTTTAAAAGTAATCTTGGATTTATAAATCACTTGCATCAATATGGAAGTAGAACTTTACCCATGAACAAAGATGGGAGCTATTCTGAATCTTACGTATATAATAATTTTTCTAATTACATAAGACATAAGTGATGCAAGTTTAACAAATAAATTTTCGATACTTTTTCAACTCACTTTTTTTGAGACAACTATTTGCTTACAGAAATAAATGAGATTAAAAGTTTAACAAAGCAAAGCTCAAGAAATATATTTAAGAACTTTTTAGGAGTTTAGGAAAGTTTAGGAAACTTTTTAGAAGTTTAGAGCTGCCAGAATTGTGTTCAAGTATTGTATAAAATTTTTAGGTTGCTTGAAAACAGCTTAACTGTTTGATGAGTCTCTTAATATACCCCTTCCTTGACTACTTTTCTTAGTAACAGGAAATAAAAAAAAGTAAAAAAAAAAAAAAAAAAAAAGAATTATAAGAATAAATGTGAAAGAAAGACTTGACACTGTTTTTACTGAAATTGTCGTAAGTAAGGTCTTAACTTATAAATATATAATTAAAGTATGTCATTCGTAGGTTTTCTAGGTTCAGCCCCAGGACTTTTTTTGCTGTTTTCTTACTAAAGTATGTGTACAATATCAGTAATTTTTCATACTAATAATGTGGTTTAATCTTCAGAACAGAAATAAAATATAATTTTTTTTTATGACACAAGTAAAAGAGTTCGGTTAAGTTAAACATTCTACCATCATGAAATTTCGACTAGTGTTTCTTAATCTTGGTAGTCATTCTACTATTATGATGTATTGCTTTATTTACTAAAAAAATTATTACCTAACTTTTGTACAAATAGGTTAGATGATACAACAGTACCGGATATTTTAGCTGACTCGAAGAGTACGGTAAGTTACGGAATAACTGTTTGTTAAACATCTAAAGTTTGATATTCTTTTTACGGTTTTTAAAAATTTCGGCACATATGATTTTGGAAATAAACATAGCCGGGTTCAAGAATGTGATTGATCTTACCTAATATATTAAGAAAATATATAATGTAAGTAACGAAGTAATTTGTTCAAATATTTTTGGAATTTAGTGTTTATAAAGAATGCATTGAATTATTTAATAAATAAACATAAAAATAAATGTTGTCACACTTTGTAAATTTCCATTTCATACATGTTAAAAAAACAAGTGAATGATAAAAAAAATGTAAGTTACCTTGTTTAAAACTTTGTATCAAGTTATTAGCATCGTTCAGTTCTTTTGATAACTCATTAATCATTTTCTGTTGATGAAGTATTTCCTGAGTGTGATCAATGCTATTTTGACTGAATTTCGACTCCAAGTTCCCATATTTTTCAGTAGCGTGATCTAACAGATTTTTCAATTCTTTAACAGCATTACTATAATCATTTGCTTTAGATTCAGCCTCTTCCATCATTCCTTTGTAGAGATCAGCTAATCTTGTTTGAGCTGATACTTCTTCTCTGTATGACGCATGCATTGATAGTTCATGGTTTCTTTGATCGTCAAGTTTCTTAGTTAATTCCTCAGAACGCCTTTGCAATGACGAATTACATTCACGTAACTGTTCAAGTGATTCAATAGTTATTTTCAATTCTTCCTCACATTGACTCAACTTAGTTTGAAAAATCAGTACACGAGAAGATGACTCCGATCTTACATTGTGCAACTCATTCGTTTTTTTTGTTAGTTCTTCTTCAAGGCTAGAAATTTGTTGAGAAAAAAGAATCCGTTCTTGTTCTATACGTTTTTCCCTGAAAATAATCGACACTCATCAAGTTTAAAACTGTACAATAAATTGTAGTACAATAACGTAACATATAACGTTGGAATGTGATATTCTATTATTGAGAATAAATTATAAGTGTCAATTTGTACTTAACATATATTTTTTTTACAAGAAACTTATGGCTAATAAGCTATTTAACAACTTTGAAAGAGCATATTTATCATAGGGTTAGCTCAGATAAGTTGTCCAGAAAAAAAGGGTCTTAAACTTATCAGGTGTAAAAAAGTTTTTTTAACTTAATAATGTGATCAGATATTCTGTAGTATTACTATTATTATCCAGACAAATAAGTAATACAATAAAAATATAAAGTAATTCAACGAACACACTTACTTAGCCGTAAATAACGAAGTTGACCAGAAAAACAGAGTGATTGGTCTTAGAAAAAACTGGTTTCTTACATTAAAAAAAGCTAAAATCATTTCACGGAAAAGTTCTTCATACAGTCAACTTAAATTTATGATCTATTTTAAATAAAATAATTATAACATTTGAACCTATGACCAAGTTCACATAATTCGTTTGCTAAGTTGAAAATTTAATAGTCATTAATGTGTACTAAACATAGGACGTATTGAAAATAGATTGTCTTCACTATACCCAATTAAAATCTATAAAAATAAGATTTATTATTATTTTTGGTGCTTAATCTACTATGATTCTACTTTAATAACTTTTGAGATCATGACGCATAAAGTCTACAAATTACTCATAAAAGCTTAAGGAAAAATATTGATGTTGTAGTGCAAACAAAACTTACGTAGGAAAAGTTTTTTTATCCTATAGATATGTAGGAAACGTTGTAAATGTTAAAAATCGCTTGATATTAAACTACCACTATTATTTTTATAAATTAAATTATATAGACATATAAAAAATAGACTGCTTATTCCAAGCAGATGCAGTGAAGCTTACGTAGAAAGACATGGAGTCGAGGGTACTAGATCCTTCCATCTTGCACACTCTCAGAATGTAAGAGTGAAAAAATCTACATAATCGTTTATGCAGCTCTTACCTTCCTCCAAGGTTCTACATGTACACCCCTACTTAACTACTGTGCGGAAGAGAAAGACCGACTGTACTTAACTTTTTTCTCTTTATCTACGTAAGCTTCACTGCCCTTGCTTAGAATAATCAGGCTATCCTTCGTATGTCTCTTGTTAATTCCTAAATATTACTGTCATNACATGTATATACATCTTTATTTAAGGTGACTTATGAGGACCTTACGTGCTTAGTTATGTGGACAGTTCGCATAAATACGATTTTGTTCTCATAATAACGTTTTTTTACATAATAATGTCTGCATAAGTCACAATTGATATGTATATATATATTAGTGGGGCTAACGCCCGCCTACGCGCTCCACGAGCCAACCCCCCACTAATAGATTGAGTAGACAAAATAACGACATTACTCGTGTATTTATCAATGCAGGCTGAAAATTGGTTCACAACAGCAGAACACGTGACTCACTAAGGAGTTGATAAAACATATGATTCACTTAACATAATTAAATTGACATTAATATTAATTTTCCAATGGTATTTTGAAATATATTTCAGAGAGGGTCTTCCACCACACGAATTCAAATTAAGAATAAATGCTATAGTAGTGTTAATAAGAACTTTAAGTATATCAGACGGTCTCTGTAGAGGCACAAGATTAAAAATAACAAAATTGTTTAAGTATAATAAGGAAGCAGAAATAATTATGGGAGAAAAAAAAGCAAAGTTTACATTCTTAGAATAACATTAAATACTGGGACCATATTATCATTACCTTTTGTCTTCTATAGAAAACCGTTTTCCTTTGTATTAGCATGTTCTATATTTATTAACAAATCAAAAATGTTGTTGGTCATTATAGTTTTTTATAATTTTACTCTACTGTATATACAAATTACAGGGTGTACAATCGTTTCAAGCACATCTCTATTAAATTAAAATGATCTCTTTCTTTAACGACTTAAACGTCTTTGGTAATATTACAATATTTAACTTGAAATTTGAAAAAAATGTGTATAGTAACACTCTTGATCGTCTACTTCAATGGAAATACGCGTCATTGGCATTTATTGCAAAATAACTTAAAAATCAACTTTTACTCAGTTTTTATTAAATATCTAGAAAATGTTATATTTTTCAGCAAAATAATAAATACGAAAGTTGTTGATTTGATAAATTTACATAAGAGAAAAGTGTTGAAAAAAATTAAATATTTTTTAGACAAATAGCAATACTCGGGCCAGACTTAGACTAGACTTCAATAGTACTAAGGTGGTGAAACTTCAGTAACACATTAAATGTACTTGCCCAGTATTTAAACAGGACTTCGGTGGCACTAAAGTAGTACTTGACCAGCGGCACTTAGGCAGCACTTGAGCATCAGTACTTACGTAGTATTAAGAAAACAGTACGTGAGAAGTACTTAAATGTAACTTTGGCGGCATTTCGGCAGTACTGCCGAGGTACCGCCACTCAAATTCCTACCAAGTGTCACTGAAGTTCCGCTATTCAAGTACCACCCAAGTACTGCCACACAAATGCCGCCCAAGTCTCATCGAAATACCGTCCAAGTGGCAACGATCTACCGCCAAAGTCATGTGACACATGTACCACCCAAGTACCGCCAAAGAACTGCTGCTTAAGTGCCACTCACGTACCGTTTCTTTAGTGCCTCTAACGTGCTGCCTAAGTACCGCTGCTAAAGTGCCACCCAAGTCCTAAGAAAGTACGGCTGCTTAATTGCCTTACAAGTACCACCAAAGTTCCACTTTCCAAAGACCACCATAGTACCATTGCGTAAGTGCCACTTAAGTACATGCCATAATTGAGCGGTATTACAAATTCATTCACTTAATAAATAATCGTCAAAAACTTATTTTGTCAACGGATTTCTACTCGGAATAAGCTGTTTTACACACTGGTTCCCACTTCTCAAGTACTTATCAATGCCCTTAGTCTTAGGTAAATTCCAGATGAATCTTACTTAAATTATAAGTAAGCCCCAGTAAAGTCCCACTTTCATTTCAACTAAGTTTTAGTTAAGTCGCAATCAAATGTTAAATAAGTTCCAAATTTCTCCTGAGCAGCACTGAAGCGGTCCTTTAGCGGGTGGTTTTGTGCTTTTATCACTCGATACTCGCCATGATAGTAAAATATAGGAAGCTTATAAATAATCTTTAATATAATATTGTAATCACAAAAACGGATGGTTAACGACTAAAATGAAATAAAATTTAAACACGATAAAGCTCCAAAAGTCAATATAATTCTAAATTTAATTTATTTGTGTAAGTTTGGGTACGTATTGCTTTCTCGGAATCTATAAATAATAAACTTTGATTATTTTAGGCGTTTGCTAATTATTTGGAGTAATAGGTGTTTCAGGTGTCACTGATTGTACACGCTTAGATTTTCAAATGTCTTGACATATTATTGTGCTAACGTAGATGTAGCTGTCAATGATGGAGAACAGTAATATCTAGAAATGAATGAGAAATAAATCAAAGTAATTATATTACAAAACAAAGTTTACCAAAAAATAGCAGCATAACATACTTTAAAGTGGCGCAAGACTTGAATTGGATCAGACGATTTGGATAGGAAGAAAGAACTTCAAAATAGGGGATCGAAGGTTACAACAACACTACTCGAAGAAACACGATCCTACAAAAGAAATAAAAGAAAATAATTTAATACAGCAAAATGTTTGAAACAGGTGTGCGAAACTATTACTCTTAAAAAATAAGCAGAACTAAAATTGTTAAGGTTTACTAGCTTCTACCGTAATAACAAATGTCTCCTGCAGTAAATTCATGTGACTAGACAGTAATCATGAAATTGAATTATAAGTACAGTAATATACAAAAAGCTTTACTTTAATAAGAAAAATATCTTATCACTAAATAATCACATGTAATGATTAAATGGCCAAGAATACTAAATACCACGTAAAAACATACTTAAATATAATGTTATGGGTGAATAAACAACTGTATAATGTGTGCAATAAACTATATTTTTAAAATGCTTCCCTATTTTTATAGTAACTCCTAGACGTCATTGTCAGCGTATAAAAAAAATCAGACAGTTGCTCCAAATGGTCGCACAACGAACGAACATAAAACAACAGAGACACTTAAATTTGTCATCGGAGACACTTACTGGTGTGGTATTTGAGATCAACGAGTTGAAAACCCTAATAATACGCAATGGGCGAGACGATTTGGTGGCCAGGGTGATTAATTTTTACCCCTTCAATCCCTGAACAATTACGCCAGAGGATATGGAAAGAAAGTGAGTAAAAGAGAAAACATGGCGAAGATAAAGCTTTATTGTACAGTGATGTTTATTGAATTTGAACCACTTAAGCCCCTGCCATGTATTAAATGGTTTGTCAAGCGAGCGAAAATCAAGCAATCTTTATAAATCAGGTGACGAGGGGAAGATGATTTCAAGCAGCAGAGCAGTAACTCTTATACATTAAAAGCCACTTTGGTACTTGCAGTTGGTGGTCACTACCCAACGAGTGGCAGGCGACACTACCGGACGCGAAGTTTAAAATGTGAACTAAGTGCCAAGTTTGAAAATGAATTCATGGAAGCGATATTAATAATTATCTAGTAGTTATTTAAATAATAAATTATTTATTTAATAATACCTCAGACAGCAACATGGTTAATAAAAAAATTGACCTACGCACGCATACAACATACATGACGTGTACGTTAAAAAAACGTTGATAGCTTGGTGTTGAGCATGCTAGCATTCTAGCTGGGGTCGTATTAATTAATGAGTACCTAAGTAACCGAAGAACTACTTATTCGATTTCTTAAATTTAAGTCGTTAAAGAAAGAGATCATTTTAATTTAATAGAGATGTGCTTAAAACGATTGTACACCCTGTAATTTGTATATACAGTAGAGTAAAATTACAAAAAACTATTATGACCAACAACATTTGTTTTGAAAATGCTCCAAAAGAATTCGTATACAATCAAACAAACGTCATCATTCCTCAAGAAGTTTTGGGGCATAGTGTCACTATAAGCAAAACTGATTGATCTTTACAAATGAAATTCCCCTTAGAAGACAAAAATACATACACACTAGTTACCAAAAATTTATTGTTGTCTTTACAAAAGAAAACGATTTCCATTTTTAAAGAATTAATACTAACCGCTTTCTTTTAAAAACTTACTATAACAATGCTCTGACTTAAACAGCCACAATACTAGCTAAATGCTACGGGCGACCAAAGATTTACAAACAGAACACTTCTTTATGGCGAATAGTCTCCCTAGTCAATAGCTTTTTTTATTTACTTTTAAAAATAATTTATATAGAAATAAAATACTGCATAACCACTCCTAAATCTTACATCAACTACAGTTTTAAATTAAAAATTTAATTTAAAAACATTTTAATATACAACAACTATAGACTAGTCTCTTTAGTTGTTAGTTTTTTATTCACCAGTATTCTTATAGATTCAGTTTTTAATAGTATTGATTGATGTACTTTGAACCTTTATACAGAAATTCAAAATACCCATAGAAAAAATTGAAGACTGCATACGGTTTTATTTTGACAATATTTATTTTACCTTTGATGATAATTATTATAAACAAATCTTCAGTACCCCTATCTAATTTCTTTTTTATTTGCGAATCTTACAATATATGACCTAGAAAGTAACTGTTTAATTAGAATAAAAGTAAAATTTAACTGTACACCTAATTTTTACTTTTGATATGTTAATGATATAATTCTTTGTATAAAAAGAAATTATTTAGACTTGCTTTTAAGAGTTGTAAGTTTATACCGCGAAAAATTAAAATTTACTTATAAAATAGAGAACAATAAAACTCTCAATTTTATAGATTTGATTATTGTCAGAAATAATAACAGCCTTTAATTCGCTTGGTTTCAAAAATCTATATTTACTGGGCGCTTACTAAACTACTTTCTGGGTTATCTAATAAATCTAACGAGAAATATTGTATTAAATTTAATCGATCGAGCTATAATACTATATCACAAAAAAAACCTTACTAGAGTAAAAAAGCTACTTATAAATAACAGTTATCCACAAGATTTTACTGATAAAAATGTAAAACACAGAAAGCAAACATATAAGAATAAGGATAAAAATAAAAAATAATTGCACAGCTTTAATTTCGTGTTGTAAAATAGGCATACCATATATAGATAAAAACTGTTATAAATTATCAGCGGTATTGAGACCTTATAATATATCTACCTATCCGAGTATAGATAAAAAATTAAACGTAATTGTACGATTGTGTAAGTACAGGACTGAAAAATGGGATGAATCAAAAATGCTTATGAAAAAAGTTTAAATACTTCCAGTGATGCTAACCATTTCATAGAATGTTAACATATTTATAATGGAAATTTTAAAATTTGGCACACATACAGTAGAAGTAAAAAATTAGATTTATTAGAAGCATTGGAGACTAATGAATTAAAAAATTCAGACATTTTATTAAATAATACGTTGAATCTCAAGACTTCACCATTACTCAATGTGTACTGTATGTGATTGCACCCACGTTGACTACGTACGTATTCGTATGTAATTTTTCGTTGTTGTAGAACTTTGATTATAAGTGTATATGTTTTAAATATAAGTGTAGTATACCGTTTAGTCTCGTTGTACACACGTCTGAAGGAGGTACTGTGATACTGAAACAGCTGTAACGTTTCTAAAAAATGAATAAAGCAAAGATCAAATGTTTTATTGACAGTCGTTTTATTTAATCAACTGATTCGATAGTAGAGACTTGATACCACCTAAGGCGTGCGGAGTATGTAAGTATCATCGGTACTTCGTCTTATGGTTTGTAGAATATTTAACGTTTTCAACGTTTAGCCACTGTGCAGGCTCAGGAGCGTTAATTATCATTAAAGCATCGTTAGAAATGTATAAAAAAGGGACAGTGATTTAGGCATTTATCTCTAACATAACAACACGACTACTTTTGTGATGGTTTCCCTTCATCCAAAAAAGGTTTTGTTATTGTACTTTGTTGATAATGCATTGAGACGTGTAAACTATTCAGCTAAGAACCATTTAGAATATAACAAGATGATACCTAACCTGAAAAGTTTAACTTTCTTAAATCACTACATTGTAATACACATTGGCTACACATTTTTACTCGCATTGATAAAAAAATCGTTTAAAACCTGGAGATACAAGTACAAATAAATATTAGGTTTATATAAATTACGATGTGTGCACAGTGACAGCTAGAAACTACTAGTTATACATACTAGTGGGGCTTTGCCCCTTTGTACGCTTTGCGCGCCAAATCCTCAATTTTTGAATACCATTTGAATACTTAATTTTTTTAACTTTGCTTTTTGAAATTAAAAAAAATTCAAAAATGATGAAATAAAAAGATTTGTTGAAATTTACAAAGTTCACGAACAAGTATTTTTTAATAATTTGGAAAAAAATAATAAAAAATAAGTGAAAATTTTAAAACTGATGTGAAATTGACTTTCCACAAAAAAACCTTTATTCAGGTCACTATGACTTTTTAAAGTATCAAAATTTTAATACTAACAATAATTTGAGTTGAATGATAAGCTAATCAACAAATTAAAGAAAAAAAAAAAAAAAGGGTAATACTTTAAGCAACAATTACGATGAAATTGAAAAATTAAAGTCGTTTTGATAAAATAGTAGAAAATGAATTATTAAAAAAAAATTTTAAAAAAGTGATATTAATGATGGTGAAACATAATGTTAATGAGAGGCAATAATGTAATAACTACATCTTTGGAAACGATTACTTCAAAAATGTAATATTCAGAAACAATTATGTGGATCTTATGGCTCAAAGTGGAATTGATGCCACTACAATTAAGATTTTATGTTTTGTAAAAATAATTCATGTGTACATTGACATTACATTAGAAGATTCAAATAACGTTATATTTTTTGGTAATCATTCTAATCATTAAAAATTGAGTGAACTAGTTTCTGGTGACATTGATTCTGGTATGTTAACGTACATGACTTTTCAAAATTTAAATATAAAAAAAAATTTAAGAAATTATATATTTGAATTAAAAAAAAAAGAAAGTAGTGAGTAAAATAATAAAAATTATCGTACTAGGAATGGTAATCGTATTACTGCAACAAATAATAATAAATCTTAAACAGAACCTTCTTGCTATGGTGAATCAACTTAAAAATGTAAGTGTTGTCTAGCAATGTTCTGAATAGAAAAACGTAAAAAATATCACTGTTGTCACAATTGAAAAATTTGTTTCGAGTGAATATGACAAAAAACTAAAAAACCCTCTTTTTTAGGATAAAACTTTCAGAATACTAGTTTTGTATTACAATAATTTTTTTTGTTTTGCATATTTTACAAAATTATAAGATAGATGAAAAAAGTAAATCTATTTACAACATAAAAAATTCAAGGACAAATCCGTCACTTAGTATCTCATACTCTTAAATTATACGAGAGCAAAGTAACTAAAAGTGGTGAATTATATACGTATAACGATCAAGTTGCGATTGAACAAGGATTGAATTTAAGTAAAAACAATAACCTGATTAAAAACCACATAAAAATGCTGTCTTTTATCATGAAAAAGAACCTTATAGCTAAAAACTATAGATATTTGAATATAATTGTTCATGTAAAAAGAAATTGTTAATTATAAAATGGTTTGTCTTAAGAAAAAGAAAAAAACTGTAACTACAACGCATAATCAACTGCTGAATGTGGAGCAGTCATAGTTTCAGACTCAGAATTACCAGAAAGTTTTAATCTGTTCGTCTATCCTAAGGATTTAACAAAACATCATCTATGAGAAATAATCTAAATGAACTCTTCCATTTTGTTGAACCAATGATATTTCCACTGATGTTCCCATCGAATGATTAAAGATGGAGTACTAATTACTGTAAACATCGTTTTGATAGTAATAATAATAATAATAATAATAATAATAATAATAATAATAATAATAATAATAATTGTACTGTGTTACAATAATACTTACTTAAATTATTGTAAAGACAGAATATAAGTCATTTTAGTCCTAAATTATACGTCAGAAGATTAAGGTAGAAAATCCGTAGACCAAGTTAATCAAGCTAGTGAAAGCGTCATTTACCGTAGTGTGACAGTCTCGTAGGTTATGGCCGTATATTTTAGTAACGGAAAAAAAAAATCCATTAACTGATTTTTATTTAGTGCCGTTACACCATAATTTAAAAGGACTAAAACAAAGTACACATTTTAAAGATTTGTACAGCATTTTTCATAAAAATAAGTTGATTTCTCACGTATGACTTGAAAGCGATTATTACTGTACTCTATTACAGCCCATGTTAAAAAATATTTTTTAAACTCAAATATTTCAAAAACTATTATCGATACATCACTTTTTAAAAATTTTGTATAACATAAAAAAAACTTGATGTATAACATATTTCAAATTCAAGAAAATTTTGATTTGTTAGTGAAGATGGATTTTCTACCTCAAATCAACAGTTTTCTTACATGAATACCTTATGATTAAAAATATTAGACTAAACGATTTTAATAACATTTTTTTTTTTTAATTTAAAACTGAATGTCATAATGGTTTTTTAGATGCAGTGAAAAAAAGTGCGTCAAATGTATTAGAAAATTTTGAAAATGAAGAGAAAATTGGAGACGTACATGCACATATATTGCTATCAACATATGTTAAAGGACCACGTTATATGCAACAACATTATTAAGATGCTATGCCTATGATAAGAAAGTGCAGTAGACCAAACATATTTATCACAGTAACGTGTAAAGACCTAAATAAAAAGAATTACAAATGGTTCTGGCTAAATTTCCAAAAAAAACAGTGCCAAAATATATACCAAATGTGACTGTTCAGCTATTCCATATATAATTACAATAAATTTCAGAGGATATAAAGTATTACAGTATTTTTGGTAATATATTAGCTTATGTTTACACAATAGAGTTTAGAAAACGTAGACTACCGCATGCAAATTTACTCATAATATAACATTCTGATAAAAAAATAATTACTCTTGACGATATAACTAATGTAATATCTGCTAAAATTACTTCAAATAACAAAAAACTTACAAAGTTAATTATTAAACATATGCTACGGTTTAATAAATATTCAATAATGCAATAAACAAACATTTTTTAAATTAAAATAAAAAAAATAGCGCGCCATAGCACTCCTGACGTAAAAATTAAAGGTATGGCGTTGCGCATCTATTTTGATAGACCAATCAGGAATGCTTCAATCAAGCCACCACGTTTGTCTGAGAATTTCAAAGGGTTTTAAAATATAAAGCATATTAAGATTAAGAAACTCGTGAAACAATACATATTTTTTATTTGAATATTTTCATTTCAGTTGTTTCAGTGACCAAACGCACAATTCGTCAATATTTACACAAAAAAACACCAAGTAAATAAAAAATGATCACTTGACATATATGTATGTATGTATCAGGGCTTGTCCGAATTTGTCCCCGTTGTGATAGTATCTTTTATCACTTACCGAATTTGTCCCCGAGTCCATAAGGTGTTTCTAATCTTTTACCAAATTCGTCCCCGAGTTGATAAAGTGTTTCTTATCTTCTACCGAATTCATCCCGGAAAGAATCAGACCATTGTTGACAAACAGTATTGATCTTTCTCTTACATATTGTGAAAATGTTTGGCTTTTATTTGTGATGTTATATTTGCGTACTTACATTTGTGTACTTGTATTTATGTACTTGTATTTCCCTGTTGTAGTCTTAAATATAGCACACTTAAGACTCAGCAGAATACACGTATTAGTTATGTACTAGTTGTGCTACTGAATAATCTATTATAAACAGTTGCGTTAGTTAATTTTGTAACGATGGAATTTGGTTTAACGGAAAAAGGCAAAACTTATGGAAGAAATATATAATGAGTATTATGCCGCGTACCGAAGCTGTCGAAAAGTTCTGTGACTATGTATTTAAAAATTATATAATTAATGATTCGCCGTACAAACCAATATTTATCGTCCCTATGTAGAACAACAAACGGTTGTGAGTCATTTCACTCCTACATCAATAGTATGTTCAGTGCCCCTAATTCAACTCTCTTTATTTTCTTAAAAGTAATAACAGACATACTAACAGAAACATACATTAAAATAAAAAGTGTGGATCCACAAGCAAAACAACTTGAAAATAAAGAAACATTTTTACAAAAAGATTCTAACATATCAGCGAAAGGAAATTGATCGTTTTGAATTTGTCAAAAATGTATCACTGAAATTTTTACTGGTGGATTAAATACAACAAAAGAAATATGTGACACGATATGTAGACATAAATCAAGAAAAAAAGTACTTACTAGTGTATTACTACCTAAGATATATTTTTTTAAGAACGTCTGTTTTATGAATAAACTGCTAGCCCGAAGCCAGAGAATCAGTGCGAATTTTTAGATTCACAATGAAAAGTGCGACTAAAAATATATTTGAACGAGGAGAAATTTGAAAAAGGAGTTAAGAGAAAGTTTTAACAATTCAGGGACAAATTAGGTAAAAGATAAGTAACACTTCATCCACTCTCGATGAATCATAATTTGAGGTAAGAGGCGTGAGATGGGGTATAGTTATAACCTTGGCCACTTCGTTCAATTGTACAGGCTCTTTGGTGCTGTAGTAGTCACATCCCACATCCCCCTTAAATATGGCGTCACGATGGAAGACGCAGAACAACACGAAAATAAGACCTTGGAACGCCACACTTTGTATTTTTACATCATATTAGCACTACTTTAAAGGTAGTACGGAAATATGCTAAGAAATTACATACATGAAAGAATTTTTAAAAGTGGTGGAAAGTGGCTGAAAAGGGAGCAAATATTGAAACTTTCCTAAGGCATGAAAACCGATATTTTATCTCAAAGACGTGGCTAAGGGGTTGCAAGGCAGGATATCTTTAAAATTGTGTTAGGATATACTGTTATTAGGTTATAAAATTATGTGGGGGTGGAGAAGGGGCTAAATAAAATAATATTGGGTCATACTGTTAATGGGTTATAAAATTAAGAGGGGGGTAAACAAAACTGTAGCCCAATTAAAATCAGGTAAAAACTAATAAAATTTCACCCTATTTAGAGGAGGGCTAAGGGGAGAGGAGAAGGTGCTGAGGAGGGCTCATAAAAATCGAGTGGCAGGGGGCTGAGGGGGGAGGCTGAAGGGCAAACCAAAAATTTAACACAATAAAAATAACGTGAAAAATGTAAGAACTTTACCTTACTTAGAGGGGGCTTAGGGGGGCGAAGAGAGGTGAAGGGGGTTGGGTGGAACGACCCTCTAAAATCACTACATAATACAGTAAGATATATGTCTATATGTGTATATTTCTGTATTTTATAGTTATTTTGAGCGGATTCAGCCTTTAAACTCCCTAAATCTCTCTCCATCCTTAACCCATACCCCTCAAAATATCTTGTTATTCGTTTATTTTCTTGCTGTTTCGTCTATTAAATTACATTGTTCTCCATCCCTCACTCTCTCTGTCCATCTTCCATGTATCCCTCACGCATCCCCTTTCATCACCACCTTACTTCAAAACAACCTTAACAATTTAGAAAATGATGGCGTTTTGTTGGGTGGTTGTTTTGATTGTGCCAATCAATTTAAGTGTTGTACAAGAGATTTTGATATATTTTTAACAAGTCTTAAACTTGTATAATAGTAAAATATTTTGTAAAAATATCGTGTAATAATGAAGAAAAAAAAAACTATTCGTGTACCAAAATAATAATCTATTTAAAACACATTGTACATTATGAATTTATAAATTGTTAATTTCCATATGTCTTTTTAAGATTTCTAACCTTGAAAATCCTTTTTCAAATTTTGTACAAATTTGTGTGATTTCACATGTACTGTAAATTTTCATATGTCTTTTTTAATTTGTTAATCTCTTAAATTTGTTATTACAATATATGCGTGCAATTGTNTTTCGTCAACAATGGGTCTAAAGGCATTGTGCTATCTTATTACTTGGTCAGTTCATGAACACAAAATGATGTAAGTGCGATGTGTTACTATAATGTACAGAAAATACTATAGAAAATTGTTTTGAAAGTTCTGGATTTTCATCACAGAATATAATATCAGTTTTAACCCATTATTTATTACTGACGTTAAAACAAAGGCTTTTTTATGGTTAATGGTGCTTTCTATTATGCTAATATATAAAATAAAACGAGTTTAGCAGGCTCCATCTCCACGAGCAAGCTAGCCCCTCGTCTGAGATAAAGTAGCCCTGATAATATTTTCGATTAGGTTACTTTTCGATAAAAAATTGTATAAAAAAAAGAAAAATGAAAAAGGTTCTTATTTATTGTTTTTTTACGCAATTTTTATCCAAAAGTTACATAACCAAAAATATTTGTGTGTGTGTGTGTGTATGTGTGCATACACATGTCATTACATAAAATTGCCAAAGAAGAACATCTGCATGTAACTTTGATACTAGACACTACTTTTATTACCACGTGTTATTTGGATGAGTACTATTAGTAACAGAAATTATTATTATCATTGGCTAACTACTAGAAAATACAATTTTTGTCATTTGCTAACTCTAAAAACCAGCTTACACGTAAAACATTAATTTTAATGGGACATAGAAATAGTATTACAGTGCATGTAGAATTACACTGCTCATCATATAATTTTTATTATTAAATATCATATACGTTGTGCTCAGGTGATTTCACATGTACTGTAAATTTTCATATGTCTTTTTTAATTTGTTAATCTCTTAAATTTGTTATTACAATATATGCGTGCAATTGTTTTTTCTGAACTGTGTTTTTTTTATGTGTAACATAATTTTGTTTTCAAGTAAATACAATTATACAAATACACAAACGTATAATAATTTTATGTGTCTTTTTACGTTCTATTAACTTTTCAGGGTTCGAAAATTTTGTTTTGTATACAACGCATATGAATAAATCTTTTAAACTGAAACATAATTTTTTATTACAAGTTGTATTTATTCAATTGTGTGAGTTCAATGATATTTTTTTACCTCAACTGCATTGTGTAAACTAAAATAAGTAAAAAATTTAATTTTCTAATTGATAATGTCAATTTATTGTTTCTTTTTTTGCATTAATTTTTGTTATATTCTTAAAGAACCTGGAAAATATTCATGTTCATGTAAAAAGCAGAAAATTTTTTTTTCTGAATTTTTAATTTTTTTTATTGAGAAGATGCTATGCCTATGATAAGAAAGTGCAGTAGACCAAACATATTTATCACAGTAACGTGTAAAGACCTAAATAAAAAGAATTACAAATGGTTCTGGCTAAATTTCCAAAAAAAACAGTGCCAAAATATATACCAAATGTGACTGTTCAGCTATTCCATATATAATTACAATAAATTTCAGAGGATATAAAGTATTACAGTATTTTTGGTAATATATTAGCTTATGTTTACACAATAGAGTTTAGAAAACGTAGACTACCGCATGCAAATTTACTCATAATATAACATTCTGATAAAAAAATAATTACTCTTGACGATATAACTAATGTAATATCTGCTAAAATTACTTCAAATAACAAAAAACTTACAAAGTTAATTATTAAACATATGCTACGGTTTAATAAATATTCAATAATGCAATAAACAAACATTTTTTAAATTAAAATAAAAAAAAT
>NW_019379507.1:1154069-1181292 GCF_000648655.2 Copidosoma floridanum | reverse complement strand
GTGGCTATAAGAAGCCGTTGATTTACAGTTTCTCCCGTGTAATTCACGAAAACGGCTATTTTTTAAAGCTGTTAAGATTTTAAACCCCCAAAAAATTTATGTTAAAAAAAAATTTTTTTTCTTATATCTCACAACTTTATTACCAGAGCAACAAAGTCCTGGACCTTAAACCCTACATTTTTATTGCCACAAAAATACAAATACATTTTCTACTCATTAAAAAAATCTGAAGTAGGATCTTTAAAGATTTCAGAGATAGATGTGAGGGTACAATGAAAAGCTGATTTCTCACGTAATAAACTCTTTATTTGTCGATTTTGACGCTGCTGTTTCAATCTCGATAAATTTTCTGCGTCAGTTTTTTGACGCCTAAGTAAAATTGTATTTATTAGATACATTTCAAGTTTTTCTTCCAATTCACCCTCTTGCGACTTTTGGCATGCTTAAAATTTTTGTGACCCCTAAAAGCTGTTTTCTGTCAACATTAGTCATTGAAACAGCTAATACAGAGGGGAATTATTTTCTATACAAAATAAAAGGAAGTAATGATCTACACGTACATAATATTATTTTCAGTATAAAAACTTTACATCCTTGTTCGTCACCTGTAATTATTTCTGCTTTTATGTTATATTTAAATAATTTCGTTATTTTTTTAAATCTTGTACGATAACAAAGGCCATCGGAAATACTTAAGTTTCTCATTAACTCAACTAAATCATTAATTTTTAATTTAATTCGTGTGGTGGAAGTCCTTCTCGAATATTATTTAAACATTTCATTAGCAAGTTTATGTCAATATTATCATCTGTCTTATCAACTCCTTTTTAAGTAGCACAGTCTATGCTATAATAAGTTAATTTTTCTCTTTTCATATTTTCTAAAATTTTATTGCTCACTAAATAAGTGTATCTATTATGGAACGTTGATATAACATTATTTATTAAAGAACTATTAACATTACTAAAAAAATTTTGAACAAACATCGTTTCTTTTCCATTGTTCAGTTATTTTTAAACAATCTATTTTTCCATTACTCATATTCAGTAAAAACGACAAACATTTACTGTCTATTAATCTAATATTTGTATTTAAATGTGAAATTTCAAATATCTTCTAAATTTTTTGAGCATTCAATAGTCTCGTCTATTATGTCAAGTTTATAATCATATTTAACGACAAGTAGAATTTAACTAAAGTCACCTCCTAAAATTAGTAATTTATTTCTAAACGGTGTGATTGTATTACACAAATCTCTTCGAGTTCTGTCAACTATTTCTAAGGCTTTTTTGGTATCATGGAAGCTTCGTCCTAAATTATGACATCTACTTTACGTAATTTTTTATCGGATTCTAATCTTAAAAAAGCATTTTCAATCAAATTTAAATTCAATGGTAATTTAAAAGTTCTGTGGCTGGTCATTACTTTTCGTAATGAAATCAAAGCTATACCTGGCCTAGCCATAGATAAAATTTTTTTTTTTTTTTTTTCATTGAAATAAAATATTATATCAACGTTTTATATAAAAAAATTTCACCAGAATCACCAGGACAATCAATAAAAAAAATTNCTTTACGTAATTTTTTATCGGATTCTAATCTTAAAAAAGCATTTTCAATCAAATTTAAATTCAATGGTAATTTAAAAGTTCTGTGGCTGGTCATTACTTTTCGTAATGAAATCAAAGCTATACCTGGCCTAGCCATAGATAAAATTTTTTTTTTTTTTTTCATTGAAATAAAATATTATATCAACGTTTTATATAAAAAAATTTCACCAGAATCACCAGGACAATCAATAAAAAAAATTTTGTTTTGAAAAGTGGTAACTTTTTCATAAATAAGTATTTCATCGTTATTCAACTTTAAAAACATTTCACGAAATTACGCTTCGTAAGTTTCACTTTTAATTATGTCATTAACAGAATTTTTTTCGAATAAAATAAACCATGCAAGAAAATTACGTAATTAAAAGGGTAACATCACATTACTAGCTTTTTCAAAAATATTGTCAATTTGTGAATTATTTTCTACTAATCCTATAGTAATAGCTGTTTCTTTAAATGTACTACAAACATTATTATCAAAAGTTTTCGAATTGGAAGATGAAGTTTTATCTCGAACTTTGCTTAGTATTAATTTCAAGTAAAAACTTTTTAGGTCTATTGGGAAAACAACAGTTATTTTACCTATGGTATACATTTTTGTAAATATTATCTTTTTTTTCATTTTTTCACTTTATTATCGAATATGTAATATTCTGGAATAATAACGTTCTTTATAGATTTTCTAAAATTATGGCGGAGCCCCATTAGTACACACACACACCCACACACACACACGTGTGTGTGACGACCTCCGTACATTACTTATGCATCCTCCACCCATCGCTCACTCTTCTCTGCAGTTAAAACACTTCTTGGGGGTTTAAGGGTATGATTGCATTTTGTTGAGTAGTTGATTTGATTGCGCCAACCAATTGAAGCGTAGTATGCGACATATTTTTAAGAAGACTTTAAATTGTATGACAGTATATGAGATATATTTTTAAGGAATCGTAAAATTGTATGACGATATAATTTTAAGAAGTAATGTCCTGTAATAATAAAGAAAAATAAACAATTTGTGTATTAAAACATTTATTTCGAAAAATGTATACACAGTGAATTTACAAATTGTGATTTTTCATATGTCTTTCTAAATTTTCTAATCTTGAATTTTCTCTTTATTTCTTTACAAGTGCAATATTATTTATGTTACTTCACACGAATCTCTGTTAATGGTAAGAATGCGAATGGGGCGCAAGGACCAGCTAATAATAAGTAATTAATTTGTCAAAAGTATTGCTAATTTTTTCGTGTTTTTTATTATCTTAGTAACCTCTAAATTACAAAAACTTTTACATTTTGATATTTGATCTCGAAATTTAATGTGCTGATATATTTAATAAGGTTACTTCTCGATAAAAAATTGTATAAAAACATGAAAAATGAGAACCTTTTTTATTTCACTTATTAGTTTTATTATATATTATTATCAACTGGAAATGGGGGTTAGCGCTTGGAGCGCATACGGGTGTGGAGAAATATACGTCCCTGTGCTCTTCCACGCTAAACCCCCATTTTCAGTTTAAAATTGATGAGTGAAGTAGATAAGTTTCTCAGTTTATTAATTTTACAATCTTTTATCGAAAAAAAGGATTAATCTCATCAAAAATAATAACGTGTTAAATTTTAAGATGAATCATAAAAACACAATAATTTTTATAATTTCAGCAATACTTTTTAAAAACTATTTATGTTTTATATTAAGTCTTTGCACGCTCGTCACGCTATCACTATCGACAAAGAGTAAGTTTGTAAAGTAAATTAAAAATGTTATATGTACTATATAAAAGGATACTAACTTAATATTATCCATGATACAATTAAGACTTTCCAACTCGTTAACTGCCTTTGTTTGAAACGTTCTTATTTATAATTTAGTTTATTGTTATTTGTACAGAAACCGATGAAATAAAAAAACGAAAATTTAAGTTATTGTACAGTAGAGGTAAGGTGTCGACAAATATAAAAATAAGAGATGTATCAGAAAAAATCTAATCTTTTAACGAAAAGGGGTGGCAATTAAGCCCTTCTTGTCTCTATTATAAGATAGTCTCACAAAAAATTAAAAGTTAATTAAAAAGGTGTGGAAGGGCTATGGGGGTAAGTATTGTATAATAACCCTATTATAAAGTATCTTTACAATACATTCTAAGTCTTTTTTGGAATATTCTGGGGAGGGCTGTGAATTTGAAAAATTACCCTACATGTACCCTTCTTTAACATATTTTCGTTCAAACAGAATTATTTTAACATTTACTCAAAATATTCTAAGTTTCTGTGAGAAGGTAGTAGAGAATTGTGGTAAAGGGCTTTAAATGCATGTAGTGGGGCTGTAAAGGGGTACTTAAGGTGTATGTGTGGTGAGGACGGTTTACACAAATTTTATTAGGTTCGATTCTCAAAGAAATAAAATGAGTTTTTCCCTGTGTTGTAGGGGGTTGAGGACTTTAGCCTTTTTGGGANTTGAAGTTTTTCTTCCAATTCACCCTCTTGCGACTTTTGGCATGCTTAAAATTTTTGTGACCCCTAAAAGCTGTTTTCTGTCAACATTGTTAAGTTCTAATATATTTGTTGGCAAGGTAGTTCGACGTCCGATGGCCCTAAAAAAGACCGCTGAGCTTCTTAAGTTAACTCTTTTTTGACTGCAGTTATCAGCAATTGTGACTGCCTGGATACCGCAGGGTGATCTTCTCTGGCTTGCTGTTGAAAACCCAGACTGATAGGGAGGAAAATTACAAAGTTTGAAGCTTTGGGGCTAGTTGTAGTGCTCTTTCTCAACGTCTCCCAGTATAACGTCGAAGACGTCGGTGTCTAAAGCACCTTTTTTATTTGCGGATTCAGTTGTTTTGGTGATCTTAGATGGGGAGATTGGTTAGTGATACTTATCCAGTGGAGGCTGTCCCATGGGCTCAAGTTTTTTTTCCTTCATAGCTGTTATAGGTTTGCCCAGCGCACACCTTGGAGAGGATCAGTGATTCCTGGTTGAATGCTCAGAGTCAAGAGGGTAGTATAGGGTCGTCGGTCACCAGGTTTTCCAGCCTTGCGAAGAACAACTCCGCAGGTGACGTCTGCTAGTGACTGGCTGACTTGGTTTAATAGTGCCCGTCTTTAGTTAATATAGTCTTTTAGTCGACGAATCGCTTCCAGTAATGGTAGTAAAAATGTATTTGTTGGCAAGGTAGTTTACACTTAGGTAGATCCTAAAAAGAACCGATGAAATTGATAGTTAAGTAGGGAACGTAAATACTTATAATGACCCTAAAAAGCGCCAGTGGTGAAACTTCCAGGCTATTCTTTATTGTTATTCCTGATAATGAAGAGCTGGCTACGAGTTGCTTGATTCTTACCCTGGGAGTCTCGATGTACGAAGACTGTGATGGAGGGAGGTACGCCGCTGACCAAAGAATATCTCGTCTCAGGTCGTTCCCCGGATAACCAACTGCTCATCATTAGACGGGAACATGTGGGTAAGCGCATTGGGGACGCGACGGCCAAGAAGGTAGACGTTGTGGCTGCCCGTGCCCCTCAGAGCTGTTTTCCCTTGCTTACATTTGTAGCCAAAAATTTTTTAACTGCACCAGGTGGGATGGTGGGACTGCCACACATCTCTGAAGAGAGTTGGTGCAGATTGTGCTCTGGCTAGATATGTCTCCTGGTATTGTGGCAGAGACGGCATCGGTTGGAATTAATTTTTTTTTTTTTTTGATCGCACTTGTCGAGATATAGGGTGAATCGACACCTAGGTCCCTTCCCCCTTAGTGAAGAGTGTCGTCCGTAACCGGAATACCCAGCTGCAAGACTATCATCAGCATTCTCTATACAGCTCGTTGAACTGCCAAAGCACGACTACATTACTGTCGAGACGCTCCGGCGTATTGTAACCACACTTATTTAATTCTGTTGCAGGTAGCCTCGATTTTATGTCGACGCCACCTAGCGGATTTTACTGAACTAAAGCGAAAAGCTGGCGTATTTCTGCAAAACTTTGAGCTGATTTATTCCTATTGTTATTAAATTTTGTAAGATAAAAACTATACTTCAAACATCTAGGAAGTATCATGAATCAGTGTGCAAAATTTCAGCAAAATCGGTTCAGTAGTTTTCACGGTTAGCGATTACAACGGTTTTAGCGACTTTGCTTTATATATTAGTAAGATATTACTGTAGCATTTTTCATAGAAAATAAATTTTGAAAAAAACATTTTCGTCAACAATGGGTCTAAAGGCATTGTGCTATCTTATTACTTGGTCAGTTCATGAACACAAAATGATGTAAGTGCGATGTGTTACTATAATGTACAGAAAATACTATAGAAAATTGTTTTGAAAGTTCTGGATTTTCATCACAGAATATAATATCAGTTTTAACCCATTATTTATTACTGACGTTAAAACAAAGGCTTTTTTATGGTTAATGGTGCTTTCTATTATGCTAATATATAAAATAAAACGAGTTTAGCAGGCTCCATCTCCACGAGCAAGCTAGCCCCTCGTCTGAGATAAAGTAGCCCTCTCTACAGCCAACAGGTGAGCACGATCTGTAGTTTACATTAATTTTTGTGCGCACGCTGCAATTTCAGTGACTACAAAAAGTATGTCTAAGTTTTCGCCGACTACTTGAATTTGCAGAGTTTTGTGCATACGATAGTTATACATTATACAGAAGGTTAGGATAAAGACAACATTCTACAAAAAATTAATGTGGAAAACTATTTATTGACAACTGCAATTAAAATATTACATATTTTAAAAATTAAAGCCAAAGAGAAAGTATTCTTATTAAAAAAAATTATCAAGTTATTTGATTAGCAAAAACTGCTTTGGCAATCTATAATTTGTGAGTACGCTCTATGATAATGTACGATGTGAAATGTTAGGAAAACAATTATTAAATATTTTACGTTTTGTTAAATCACGTAGTATTATTTTAAACTTAAAAAATTTACAGTCCCAAAACTAGATTCACAACATACGTATGATTTACAACATAAATTCGTCAAATATATTTAATCGTATTCTTGGAGCAAAATTTATTGATATTTACAACTCTTTATTCTTATTATTATGAACATCACTATTCATACCATCTTATTCAATATTGAAGTAGAACTTTTTTATTTACTTGACATTATGAAAACAAAAACATAAATTTATAGGCTCCGTTGTGTTAAACGCATGTAGTGACCAATATTGGAAGTTTAAATGCGGAACAGTCTGCCATAGAAGTGACTGGAAGCCGAATCTTTTAAGCTACTTTGGCATCTGTTCTCCAACAACTAGTATCTTTATAGAATTATTCAATTTTTCAATTAAAATACTCCTAACATTCCAAGTAAGTCCATGATAACAATTTTTAAGATGTAAATTTTAATGTTAATGCATCTGTGCTAATTTTTGCCAAGAAATGGGTGTTACCAATAGAAATATTTGTGCATACCTACAAAATACGTAATTTTTCTCTGTTTTAATAATTACTATTATTTTTCTATTACTTAGCATTTTCTTTTAACCTATGTTCTTGGGGTACAATCGCTTGTTGATTAAATCTATCAAGTTTTATTTCTCTCTTTTTTATCATAGCTCAGTTAAAAGCTTTTGATACTTATCTTTAGTTCTGGAGTTACAAACATTTTTTGTATGCATATCGAAATCTATTAATTTTTTTATGTTTTATTAACAAAAACTTATTTGTCCAACTCATTACACTAACTATTTTATACTTTTATACTTAACGCTCTTATCTTGTTTCTACAATGATCGGTAAACGACTAAAACTAAAATTAAATCTACGTGAGTTTCATAACATTTATACTTATCAGACTACATGTGCATGTGCATCTAAAGTAAAACAATAAGCTGATGTGTTTACTAGAAAATTGTTATATTGTCAAGTTATGATCACAAATCTATTGAAGAATTTTTTAATGACTCATTTTGCTTAGAGGGCCTAATGACGAATCAAGATGCGGTTGAGAAAGTACCCTTTGCTCAATAGAGACGCAAAATCTTTACCATAAAATGAATTTGGAAAATTAGCATATAGCTGTGAATAATACTTATGTGTTATTCAACGATTAAGATCAGTGTAACACAAATACTATGAATTTCAAAATCGTTCCATATTTCTAATGTTACAATGATTAAACATACTAACACTAACATTTTTCTGTTTTTTACGGTATTAGGTTGAAATGCTAAATAAAGTAACGTAGCTATTCCAACTGTCCATATCAGTATTGATGTGCTAGATAAGAGGAGAAACATATAATTCTGAAGTTCAAAAACTCGTAAGTATAAACTTATCTTTTTGCAGATAATTTAATTGGCAAATTTTTTTGTGAATCTGACACTACCATGTAAGGACTAAGCTACCTAAACTTTGACATTATTACTTTAAAATAATTCCAAGTTACTGCAACCACGGGTTAAGCGTCATTGCCATAAACTTGGCATAAACTTGAGTTCGCAACAATGCATTTAAATCGTTCTCTGGTTTTTGTAAGTGTACGCTTATGTTTTCCATTATCAACTATCTTACAAATCTTTAACAAAACCTAAAATCATATTTTGTGGAAGCATGAATGCGCAATAAATTCGTCAATGTGACTTAAGACTGAATACATATATCTTCGTCTATATTTTACACAACAAATATGTATCTTAATTATTTTTCATCAAGGCATTCACTTTTAGACCATAACTTTATTTAAACTGTACGGTTTTATCAGTCAATTTTCAACGTATTGACCATATTCTTAGATGTTTCAAAAATTTAAAAAACTGTTTACTCAGACGTCTTACCAGTTTTTAAGCTACAAGTTGACTGAATCCTAGTGTGCATACTCAGCTGCTTAAATTGTTTGTTTGATGATATAAATTAGCTCAAAAGAATGTGATAAAAAACAGCTAGGATGAGCGCTTGTTGATTTTATCAATAAGAATTTTACTTTTAACATGAAGATAAAAGATTCAAGTGTAAGATTTTTTTGTGTTATTCGAACTCGACTAATCAGTATATCTATACAAAAATCGTTCGTATGAATAACACTCGCAGTAATTCAAACTGATGGCCACCAGTTGTATAATTGTTAAAGCTTACTTTATCAAAAATGACTTGACTTGTTGTCATACTGCGCTATAGAGTATGCATAGGTTATGCAGTCTTTACTGTACAGCTGTTATTGTCCCTTTCTCGCAACTACACGATAGTTTTTAACTTTGGAAAGCTGAAATACAAAAACTGTACGGCTAGGCTTCTTGAGACTTGGTGTTTAGTTTATTTATATATCAGTTATAACATATCGTTTTTTTGGAAGGATTGATCGTTTCGTTTAGGAGTTATGAATGATTTCGTTTTGAATCTTACCCCAAACCAGGCGCTTTCCTATCTCTCACGTGTTAGAAGATTAACAGTAAGACTTTAATATCTCCGAAACTACACGGCTAGGCATCTCCAAATTTGGACTCATGATGAACTATAGCAAACTTAAGCCACGCGCAAAATTTTAGAAAAATGTATCGTCTAGTCGTTTTACTAAACTACTACCTTAAAATCCGGCATACATGTGGATAGAGATAAAAAAAAAAAAAAATAAAAAAAAAACTGTTGAATAAAACATTCTAAAATAATATCTGGTTGTAAATATTGAGGGATTTTCACACAGATGAAAGTTAATATCTGCATCAATGCATTAATGGTATGACGTTAATTGTTGATGAGAATATTGGTTTTTAATAAAATTATTTCGATGCAACCGTGTTAGTTGCGCTTTATGTAGAGATTTCTATTTCATTATAATTAAATATCACGATATTTAATAATTATTAGCAATTATGATAAAAACGGGCATTATAAAGAAAATGTACCTGAAATCTAAAGATATTTCTTGGCTTTTTACTTCTTCAGCAATAGCTAGTGCTTGACATTTGGCAATTATTGCACTTTCAAGTTGAGAACTGAGAGCAGTTATTTCTGTCTTCAGACGTTCTAATTCCGAGTTCTTTTGTTGTACCTGTAAGTGTAAGGAATAGTTTTCTTCATTTGTACTGTCTTTTTGTCTTCGCAGTTCAAGGTTGTCCTTCTCTAACCTGTAAAACAGATTTACATAGTTGAATTAAATGGATGGTACTCTGAGCGTATGAATCAGAACTCCGTAGATTTGTAAGAATAAATTATTATAAGTACATGTAAGAATATTTTCTTTTAAAATATAGTTGTGAAACTTTGAGATGACTTTTAGGCTTTTCTCCTTCCTTATTAAAATTTTTTACAGACTAAAAGGTTTTTCGCACTTTGAAAAATTTTAAAACGTTTAAAAATGTGACTAATTACGTATGGTGCATCAAGTAAGGCAATAAAAACTATGCAAGAGTAAGCATAACTTTTAAAGATATGTAATACAAAGTATCGGTATAATGAACATAAAAGTGATGTCTGGTGTTGACAGCTAGCAAGGAGTAAATGAGTATAGAAGAAGGGCTTTATATTTTCAAATATTACATTTTTGAAGCCGGCCACAACCAGAAATATCTGTTTAAAATCGAAAGGGTGTGAGCTAAACTTAACGTTAAAAGATGATTGATTAAAAACTTTTAGACGAATTACATAGACTGATTGGCATATTTTGTAATGAGCTGATTATAACTCAGCTCAGTATGATCGAAGAGATCTGAAATTGCATGCGCATACGTACACATCAGTTGAGCACATATTTTGAAACACTCTATAATAACAATAATAAAAAAATAATCAAAGAATAAATAAAATTTACGCCAAAAAAAACTGTTTTTTTATTTTTTTCAACGTTTGCAACTTGAACCACCACAGTCTTACTTATCAAAACTGTACAAATATCTAATAGTTAAATTAAATTCGCCAAAACTGGTGAAAAGATACTAAAAATAGTACATTACATTACAAAGTTAAACATAGCGAGAGACTATTATTGGAGGAACATGAGGGCCGAGAAGAGGCAATTTGTACTCGGGTGCATATCGTGCCAGACGGGGAAATTAGTGGGTATAAAATCAAAGCAAGTTATGCTTATGACCGACATGACTAGTGGAGCGTTTGAGAAAATCTCGATTATTAACAGGCCTTCATTAAATGGCTATAAGTAACAGCTGAAGAAACGTAAAAGCCTAACGAAAAAATTTGTAACATACTTGGAGAGCCTGAAAAGTTATTATAGGACTAACGGACACATTTTATGAATAAAATAATGGATGAGTTTACGCGGTTATTCAAAATTAAAAAACTTGGGAGCACGGCATTTCACTTTTAGAGTCACGGTGTAACGTCTTAACAAAATACTTGAAAGCTTACGTCAGCGAGACCGAGAAACGGGACGAGCTATTACCTTTGTATATGCTTGCTTACAATACGTTGGGGCACCAGACATAGGCTACGCACTTCAGGAACTTATATTTCCGTCTCGACGTTTACTCACAGACATAAGCATTACCAAAAAATATAAAGCAAGAATAGATAATATTAGCACTTCCTCTCTCGGGAACTTTTCCTCTTTCGCGGCCCTTGGACGAGCTAGATAATTGATATGAAAAAATGAGTCATACAAAAAAAACTCTCTGAACGTATATTTACATATTTATCTATAAGAGAAAGAAGTGAAGAAAGATAAATTTAAGCAAGCTTGCCTCTTCATCTTCCAAGGCGCCTTTACGCACCACGTAAAATATAACAAAAGTAAATTAAAATTGAAAAACGCTTTAAATGGACATAGAAAACTTGGAAATAATAATAAATAAATATAATACAGACAAATAAAATAAAATGGCATGGTAATTAAAACATACATGCAATCTACTTCTATCATACGATGCCTTAGCCATGCTCAATTAAATGTATTGAGAAAAAAAAGAGAAAAATACACGTCAAAAATTTTTATACGGCAAATTGCTGTACATTCAACATTCGAAAAGACAAATCATTGCACAAATAACTAGTTCATCATATTTTGCACTCGTTAAAAATGAATTGTTAGAATTAATGAGGAACATTATTCACAATAACAAAATTACACTTTTACCTTTAAATACATAGATGAAAAAACTATTTTGTTTCCATGTGAAAAAAAAACCCGTAAATCAGAAAAAATACTAATAAATACAAGAAACATGTAACCATCAATACAAACAAAAAAATTAACAACAAAATATTTACAAATACACTTAGAGGTGAATGTGGCCAACTTCAGATCTGTATAATTAATAGATTTCAAAGGATGTAGAGTATGCAAATTTTTAAGACAAAAAAAAACTTATTTTCAAAATACTTTTATTTAAATTATCGAGAAATACAGTTGAATTTGGGAATTTTGATTACTCAGGAGCTCAGCTATAATTCCTCAACTACTTCATTTATAAAGATCATTGTACTTCTCACCTGCTAACAAAATCAATGACAAAAATAAATCGATTATTGTTCAACTTAAGAAGTCGTTTGCCTTATGATCATAAAGAAAAAGTTATGATTGCATAATTAATTATGATATTAAACTGAACAGTAATCGACGATCAACTATTACTAAAATTTCTGGCGAAAAATATTCGTTAATACAATGACAACGGAATAAATCTGAAAATAAATATACATGTACATATACATACGTATCTGTATAATTAAGGGTACTCAAGAAAATAGTACATATCTCTTATAAACGATGTCAGAATATTCCAAGAGCAGACGCACTTCCACTTAAGTTCCGAAAAACCTACAGCAACTATGAGTTATAATATTCAGCTGTAATATAAGCCATAGTACAATTTGCTGAAATAATTAGGCAAACCTGCTACTAAAACAGCGAACTCACTTTCCAGCAAATGCCCACCCTACCATAAAAAAAAAAAAAAGAAAAAAAAAAAAAAAAAAAAAAAAAAAAAACATACAAAACAGTGCAAAACATAACTTAATAAGTGATGAGATAAAAGAAGTTCAAGCAAGCAAACATACACCTTTCTTTCCAGAATAAAGACAAAAAACCAACAGATTATTAACTAAAAATTTTAACGACCTGTCTGGATTCTGTACCTAAAAATACACTCAGTCCTAGGCAAAAAGAAAAGAAATTGTTTAAAATAGCTACGAGAGAACCCTTAATTGATATCTAAATAAATAAATAAAATAAAAACAAAGTCAAATATTCAAATATAATTTAATCACTCATGCAACTAACACATTATAATATTCACTTTATAGTTCCCTTAAGTAAGTAAAGTAAATAATGACGTTACAATAATATGTAATGAGAAAACTAGCATAAGCATTATGTACACAGAAAATGGTCAATAATACTAAATTTGTCAAGAATGTTCGTAGGTATACGAGACAGAAATAATATTACAAGAGACGGAAACGTCGTAAATGCTAAACCACTGAAACCGACAATCATCCAAGTGCAGGGTGATCTGCCACGAGAAGATCAGCTAGGCTACAGCGACTAACAATAAAGAATAACATGGTCATTAGGTTAATAAAATTTTTTTAGTTTGGTTAAGAACTTAACACTTGTGCATAAATAGTAATCATGTTTACAAACAATTTCAAAGATGCATTTTTCTATAAAAAAATAGTTTTTCTATACGTATATTAATAGATACATTAAATTTCCTTACCACAAACACGAAGTGCAACTGCCACTTTGCGCCCTTGTGATCACTTTGAACACACGGGCATTAAAGTTTTTTGCACCCTCAGTACGATAAGGAAAACATTATACGCAACTCCAGCAGCATCATACAACAACCACGCCCTTCGGGTGCTTATGTTTGTACTTTGTGTCCTAGTAGCGTAGGGTACCATATAATTTGATAAAAACAAAAAAAAAAATTGCCTAGAAAACTTTGTATTGTAGAAGAACACAAAACAAAATTTTGAAAAAAGTTATAAAAGAAATCATTATGATAATATGGCTACAGTGGTAATAGTATTGACGTGAAAAAAAGAAACATAATAAACAATTTGATTCTATAATAAACTGTATAATGTCTTTACATATATGAAAAACAATAAGAAAAAAAAGAAAAAAAAAAGGAAAATGTATTTATAAGTAATTATGTAGTACTAGTAGCACACAAAGAAATTCTGAAATTTACGTACGATTGTAAGGAGGAAGAGTGCCTCATCCCCCATCCACCTCCCTTTCCACGCCCTCAGCTCGCCATCATATAGGTAAAATTCTATCGGTTTTTACCTTATTTTTATTGAGTTAAATTTTTGGCAAGTCTCCCACCACCCCCTCAGCCCAAACATCTCATTTCAAAGAGCCCACTCGAGATAAGGTAAAATTATTTAGGTTTTTACCTCATTTTTGTTAACTTACATTTTTGCTTAGTTCTCCCTTATGCGCCCCTCGCAATCATGTAACCCAATGAGCACTCCTCACAACTTTTAAGAATTTTCTTCAGCCACTTTTCAGTCGCACCTCTAAATGAGGTAAAATAAAATCAAATATGTAATTTTTAGTTATATCACTTTTTTGCACCTCCCCCTTTCGCAGATTTCATAACACTTTAAAAAAAAAACCCCTTAGTCCCTTTATAATTTCGAAGCACATTGTCTGAGCAACGCTCCAAAGCTTGTTCTAGTCCTCTTTCATCACGGCCTTAATGTGTATATTTATAATTTGTTCACACATTTTTACAGTACTCTTGAGGTAGTGCAATGGCACGCTAGTTTTTTTTATCTTTAATTCTTAATCAGTTTATTAATTACATTATTTCATGATGTAACAATTATTTCATATTATTCATAACAAATTATTTCATAAGATAACAATGTTTCAATTTTAAATTAGGCTTATGCGGAGATATGCCTTTACAAATGTTGTTTAGAAATTTAATTAAAATATTTATGTTAAAACCACTATAAGATTTATGAACTTTTTTAACAGCTTTGTAAGTTACATAATCTATGCTGTTATCTGTTTTCATTTCTTCTCTTACATGATTTAGAATCTTATTTTTCAAAAAGTAAGTATATTCATTATGAGAAATAAGTATAACGATATTCATTGAAAAGTTTATATCTTTCCCCAAAATAATCGAAACAAACATTAGTTATTTTGCATTTATTCGACAATTGCTAATATTAAATTTATCCTTGTCTAACATCTAATAATAATTTTTAAAATCTTTCGTTAATTGAACGAATATTGATATTAAGNCTTCGGGCGCTCATGTTTCTACTTTGTGCCCTAGTGACGTAATGTACTATTTTCCGCCCTCGGGTGGTTTTGGGAGGCTGGTACTTCCTCGGGCAAAAAAGCAGTTTTCCGATACTCGTTCGAAAAGTCTCCTTTACGAACCTCTCGGTTCGCAAACAAAGACTTTTCAAACTCGTAGGAAAACTACTATTTCATTGAAAGTTTTCTTCAGATTTCAAAATTGAATTGTGATATTATGAAGCATTGTATTTCAATTCTTTTTTAAAATCTGCATTAAAAACTTGTTTCAATTTTTCTTATAAATTTTTGCCACATATATATTTCCAGACGTTAAAAATCAAGCAAAAAATTTTCTTAATTGGCACGGCAGCGTAAAGTTACATGTTTCTTCAAAAGTATTATGAATTTTGGATCCACGTTTCACTATACCTAAAAAAATAGCAGCATTTTTTAATGTACTATAAAGTATTCCATCAACTGTTCTTAACATTTCAAAACATTCTGCTCTATTGATACAATTGAAAATTGAAAAACGTTCACCAAAATAGCTTGTTTTTATAAATTTTTGTTTTTTGTGTATAACATTTTTATTTGTATCTGTTCCATTTGTCAACACATTTTTCTTCCAATATTTTATTTCTCGATCTTATTTTACGACTTTTGACACTACAAATTTTTGTTTTTATTAGAAATTGTAGTGTTTATTTTATCTTGCAACTTTTTTTTATAATGATAATTTTTGTATGTAGTTTACTTCAGTTGTTTCTCAATTGTAACATTACTATGTTGTATTAAGTCACAATGCCTACGGTTATTATAACCATAAAAAGGGTGAAGTTTAAATTACTTGAATTATTTCCAATATCATAAGTGAAATTAAAATTTTTATATTTAATTGTTACAAAAATATCAAAAAATTCAACAAAACTTTTTAATTTAACTTATATTCCAAAAACTATATTTCTTTTAATGAAATTAAATGTTTGCAATATATGTTTCTTTTTTAAGTATAAAGCCACATGATTCATAATTTAAGACTAAAAATAAAGTAGTAATATTAAATCACACAACTCTTTTTTCAAGATAGAGTTTTGGGAGGGGGGAGGTTGGCGCGCGAAGCGCGCAAGGGGCAGAACCTTGCTAGTATATATGTATATATTGACTACACAGGGTAAGAAGTCAGTGGGAGAAACAAAGATTAGGCAATAAAATCCGCCATTTTTCTTCTTAACAGATTTTATTCACACAACATAAACAACACGACACATACATAACGCTAACAGAAAGATAGAAATGATCACCGTCGGGGACGTATATAGCCATGAATTCGTAAACCCCTTTTAGTTAGAACCTTAAAGGATAGAAGAGTAGGAAAAATAATAAGATAGGAGCTGAAAGTTGAGTGCATTTGATCGGTAGCAGGGGTGAGCTGATGAGTAGCCAGCGAGAGAGTCGAATAGACAACAAGACAGTAGTTCGGTTGTACACTTTTACCTCACTATAATACAAGGAAAAAAACTTATTAAATATAAATATTTTTTGTTATCTTGCATGCAACTTAAGCCACCATTTGCCTACATAACGCTATTAATTGAATGTTGAACTTTATTGTGAAGAGTCGAGAATTTGCCTGCAGGAATATTAAATGTCATCTACACGGCTTGATTACCGGAACCTCATGCAAGTAAAAATCTATAAAATGCGTTTTGATGTAACTTAAAACAAATAGCTTGCATAATTGACAATTGGCTTTAGAACTGGGATTAAAACAATCAACAATTTGCTTCTACCTATGACAAATACCTGTGAAAAAAAATAAAAATGCTTAAGTAGCCAATTTTTTGTTGTCATGGGCAGGCAATGTGACCTTACTTATGGAGAAGCTAATTAAATTGTCAGAATATTACATAGCCGTAATAGAAATTTTATCAAAAACCATACTACAGTCTAAAAATTTACAATTATACATAGAAGAGGATATTTTTAAATTTTAACTCAAAGGTCTTTACTAAGGTATTGTCACACTCCTTTCAGATTTTTTCGTACCTTCCACTTAATACTTATAGCTGATCTTCAATCATCTCTTGTCGAACTTTCAAGTAATTGAAACTACTTTTTCATTTGAATTTGTATAAATTTTAAAATGATTTTTCATCATCAAAATCTTTTTTAATAGGACTGGAGGTAATACTGTTTTTGACGTATTTCTTAGGAGACTTCTATATATTATATTGATCTATGGAATCACTTTTAATCAAATTATTCTATACTTCATTTTCAGTCAGATGCATGAAACATAAACGTGTTTCGAAAAACAACAATAAGTGACATTAAAATTTTAATTTTTTTTTTTCAAACTTAAGTAATTGGTTACAGAAAACCATGATTTAATTAACTTTGTTTGATGTGATTTCGTGCAATGAGACCAGAGTCTGCAAAACGAACAAACAGGATTCAATAGATTTATTTCTGGATGACTGCCTCCGCACATTACAGTTATGATTTACTTGCAAGCTGATTTGCACGGAGATATAATTAGTATGCCCTTCATTTAGATTATAATAATTGAAATGACCACAACTATGCTCTACCAACTCTTTGTTCTAATACAAAATGTGATAGTAAAAAATAGCAACCACCATTATATCATGAGATACATACTATTGCAACAACTAATTTTCAATTGTTTTATCATCACGGACGCTTGGGAACGATGACTTTAACTTGATGAACACTATCTCCAAATATAGGTAATATCGCATTAGCCTTTAACGTTTGGCTTCCGTCTTCTCTTGACTTAGCCCACGTATCTAGTATGAAGTGGTAATAAAAAAAAAAATTAGAAGTATATTAAATAATGCTCATTTTACACAAAGAACTGTTTGTAATGTTTTAAACTACAAGTAAAAAATGTAAAACTTGCTTACTTTTACATTAAACAGATATTTTTCGACAATACTAATCAGTCATTATACATAGAGTTTTACAATTATTACTCCGTTGTTTTCTCTTATCATTATTCTATGGGATTTTTTTCCAATTTTTACACTCTATTAAAGAAATACTGCAAGCTTTTGCTCAGAACTTTAGTGTCTTGAAATAACAATCGCACCGCTCAAAAGCTGCAAATTTACGTTTTCACACAGATTTATTCTGCATACACCCATTTATAAGTGATTCCATCGACCTTTAAACATAAATAAATTTAAGGTGAAAAAATTTTTTCCGCCCTCGGGTGGTTTTGGGAGGCTGGTACTTCCTCGGGCAAAAAAGCAGTTTTCCGATACTCGTTCGAAAAGTCTCCTTTACGAACCTCTCGGTTCGCAAACAAAGACTTTTCAAACTCGTAGGAAAACTACTATTTCATTGAAACACGACAATATCAATAATTTAAATCAATTCTAGTACCTCTATTGGTGAAAAAAAGTTGTGTTATTCAGTTTTTACAATACGTATTTTTATAAACGAAGATTTAATGTTCTTACAATGAAAGATCGCCTGCCGGGCCTAAAGTTTGTTCCCGCCCTAGGGCGGAAAGTAATTGGCGGGCGGAAAGTGTCCCCACGGGCGGAAAGTTGCACTTTCCGCCCTCGATACAAAAAATGTCGTTCTCACCACGGGCAGAAACATACAACAACCGCACCCTTCGGGCGCGCAAGTTGTACTTTCCGCCCTGGGTAAGAAATATACTATTCCATTCACAACAGCTTGATTACAAATTTCATGGTAGCTCCAGTAGCATCAGCACTGCTTTTACCATGACCAGGAGCTCGAAAGTTCGAAGAAGCCTTTTGAGGATCCAATTTTTTACAAAGATCCTGAAATAATTAAAAATTGGTCTTATTCTTGTACTGCGTGGTTGGTCCATCGCTTTGAAAATGTAAGACAGTAAGGTTTAGCACTTTTGAGTTAATCAATTTTAAAATTGGTGATAAGTGACTCAATGCATCAACAGTGTTATGTCTCAAGCACTCCAATACAGTTGAAAATGAAATGCACTTTGATTCTTCATTAACAGCATCTCTTAAAACACACCTGTATGTAATGATACTTATTTTTTCCATGCTTCAAAATGAACAGATTGATTCTCTGTTGAATATTTGCAGTTATAATTTTGACTAAGGTCTATTAGCACTATCACTTCGTTCACTTGTAAATTGGTTTTTAATAACTTAAAAAACTTGAACTGGTGCATCATGTAAACGTATTTTAAATAAGGAATGGTCATTGTCTCGGATTTATTAATTACATCGCAGATAGAAGACATTGTTCTCTTTGTCGTAATTTTTACATTAAAAAATTTTATTTTTGGCACCTAATCCTTGAACTTTTTCTGTTTTCCCTTGATGATAAAAAATTAATGTTCTGTCATTTTCATTATTCGATAAAAAATTGAAACAATTTGCACTGTACATGCAGTTTTTACTCTTTCAGTCATATATTAGCATTTGAACTAATTCTCTTGCATTTTTACGATGGATGATTTTAAAGTAGGCGAGTTTTTGAAACATTAAATTAAAATTATCGTGAGTTCTGCATAAACAAGTATCTCGATTAGTTTTCTCATAACTATCCAAGAAGGTTACAATTTATACAGATTATGATAATTATGATAACTGCAGAGGTTCTTCTTTCAAAAATTTCTTGTGAAAGTTCCCCATAGTATAGCAAAGAAGTCTTTGTTCTTTAGCGCCCCATTTACTCTAATCGTATCTCTCAAACTTGGGCTTGAGATAGAATTTTCATCTCTTGAAGAAAGCATCCAATAGCTTGTTTATACGCGTACTTTCGTATCATTATTTTTTGTTTCGTATTTATTCTGCCAATAGTAGTATCATTAGTATTCTTAAATTTCTTTTGGTAGTAACAACCATCTAAGTGTGAGATTTTTGTCATAACTCTGTTTTCACGAATAATAGATCCAGACATTATTCGCACGACTCAAGTTTTATCCCGTTCTGCTTTTTAAAGTTGTTTTTATCGGAAGATTCTATTTTTTTTTACTTTTTCTAACAATTTATTATTATTTACAGCGTACTTTGCACGAATTCTGTAATATTTCGTTTTCCAAACGTTTGATTGTTTCTTAACACGACCTTTTTCTTAAAATAATTTGAGGTTTTCGCGTTTTAACTTTGCTTCTCTAGCTTTTGCAAGCTTCAGTAATAACTGTAGCTTCTCAATTTGTTTATCTCTTCCATTATCCTTCTTTTCCTTGTAATAAATTATTACAAAGAATAGATTCAACTGCGTAATTATTTGAGTAATCAGTTCGTTGTGCATCCTCTGATTCTCTTTTTTCAATTATCAGTTCTACGTTATTCTGTTCCGCACTTCTTTCAACAATTTCATTGCTATTGGTTTAATTTCCAGCTTGCTGATCATTTCATGCACTCGTTAAATTTTCTTTTGTTTGTGAACTCGGTGTTTCAGATTTTACTACCTTTTTTTTAACTGAAATAATAGTTAGCGGAGAAATAATTTTTTTTAGTCACATATAATCTGACAAATTTATAGTACGCACATTCAAAAAGACGCAAAGAATTATCTCACAAATTATGTTTTTATTTTTCTTTGAGAACGGCTCACTGTTCACGGAAGTAACAATTCTACTGCGCACGAAAAAAGTTAGATATACTTACACATTGTAACGATTACCTTTTTTCCCCCTATTAAATAAGTCAAGTTGTTTTAGTTTTTCTTTTACTTTTTATTTTTCTCGCACTCGATTCGTGCTTCTTCTTTCTTCATACTCACTTTATAACCTTTTTGATTCATTACTGTGATAATAGTACATACAAAAATTTTCAGTTGAGGAATAGTCAGCGAATCAAGTCAGCGAGGTTAAGAGTGGCTTAGATTTCATGTAAATTTGCTTTGTGCAAGTCACAAGTCACTGGAGGGGGTAATAAAAATAACGGCAGAGCTCATGGTGAGAGAAAAGTACAGACTTGTAGGACTTCAGAGTCCTCAATGCACTGCATACTGTACATTATTCAGCTTCGTAGCAACTTTGAGTTGACCGAATCGAAAATAAAAGAGATCATAATAAGCGTATGATTCACAGCTCCATAATTAAAAAGAAATTTGTGTCAACGATACAATAAATTAACGACACTTATTAAAATGAAGTGAGTAACACGCTAATGTGACTCGACAGAGACGTCATTTACAGTTACTCAAGTAATATCTGTGTTAATTTACAGGCCAGCTCAGTTTGTTCTACTACGGCACTGCAAAATCAGGGTTATGTTACTAGCTTTAGTGGCCTCTTTAGGTCGTTATTACGATAGTTGGTGTAACTCTTTGCTTTTAAAATTTACACTACGAAGAAGTACTACGTTAAAGGTTATTGTAATTCTTATAGTTTTCAAGCCCAGTATCGCAACAAATCAGTAAACGTGTATTATTGGCGACTAACAATGCAGTAAGTTTTCAAAAGTCCAGAAATATGGCACTATTTTGACATCAGATAGCGCCAACACACTTGCACACAGCGAATAAACGCCCAAAGCGAAGAAAAGGATGGTTAACGTTAAATCTGGTAAACTTATTAACCATCAAATAAGATGCATATACGTTTTTTTACTACACTCTCGTCAAAAGGGCTGATTTGATGTTTTGGAGCAGTACAGCAATGAAGTAGTTTCGGCGAGAGTGAACTGAAAATACTTTTTATGATAAATATACTTACTCACGTGTTCTTTACTCTTAACTAAACACAAACAATAACATCACTAGATAGAGAAATTGGGTCATTTCAATTAGGACTGAAAAGTACAAAAATTTTTCAAATTTTCCATGATTTAAAAAGTTGGTTTTTTGTCTTTTAAATAAACTATACCAATGACAGTTTTTTATGTGTTGTTGATAGGGTTAAAAAGAGTTTTTTACGCAAAAAAAATTATTTTGCACATAAATCATGTGAGTGCCTCTGAAATCATACGATTTTCACGACGAATTACGCGATAGAGATTAAGTTTAGCAATGTCGGGGAGAATGTTGGGTATTCAAGTACATTCGCGATCGTAAGCTTATGTAAAGTAATCCGCTGACTACTGCTCGCGAGTACGAGAGAATAAGATGATATGTGTTAACTTGTATGAATGTATGTGCGCGCGCACATGTAAGACTTCTAGGCTCTTGCGCTCCGAGAGCCAGTTCACGTCTGCTCGCTAAGCTATACGCATCGCTGAGTCGCTTTAGTTTCCTTTTGATAACTTTTTATAAATTCTAAGCGTTTTATATTTTCTTTTTTTTTGAAGTGTAAAGAGGAGCTTATTAATATTAAATAAATTAGTTTTCTTTAAAGTTGGTGTTCAGTGTTTCAATAAAGTGAGAGATGACTTGGTCATTGTTACAAACTTCCTCATCTTCTCTCTCTCCCTTGCTACTTTTCCGGCGGTAATTAAAAACCTAAATCATACAGTCCATNTATGTGTGAACTTGTATAAATGTATGTGCGCCTGAGCATGTAAAACTTCTTCTAGGCTCTTGCGCTCCGAGAGCCAGTTCACGTCTGCTCGCTAAGCTATACGTATCGCTATGAGTCGCTTTAGTTTGCTTTTGTTAACTTTTTATAAATTCTAAGCGTTTTATATTTTCTTTTTTTTTGAAGTGTAAAGAGGAGTTTATTAATATTAAATAAATTAGTTTTCATTAAAATTGGTGTTCAGTGTATTAATGAAGTGAGAGACGACTTGGTCATTGTAACAAACTTCCTTATCTTCCCTCTCTCCCTTGCTACTTATCCGGCGGTAATTGAAATTTAAATCATGAAGTCAATTTACTAACGTTTCTCTCTTTAACATTAGTACTTCGAGCCGGATCTGTAGTGGTGGAGCGGGGCAAGTCGCCTTAGTTAAACGTCTCTTTTCGTCATTTTACTTAGTTGTGCGTCGTGCGGCAGCCATTTTGAATTGGCTTCAAAGCACGTACTTCGGCTAGCTTTGACCTCGGCAACTCGTCTCTCTCTTTCTAGCTTTGTTATAGTAGATCGGTGCGTGCTGTGTGCCTCGTGTTGTTGTTTTGCTTTCGCTCGCTTGCTTTGTGTTGAGCATTTGTATAGGTATACGCATTAGTTTTGGTCTTTGTGTCTCAGTAAAGAGTACTATTATTTACTAATATACGTTCGATTTGTAAATTTCAGTACGTAACTACTGTCATCGCTTGCGTCAATAGTCATCGCTTCCGATGATGAATCAATTCTTCCCTATTTTTCTGAGAGGCTTGGAAACGAGGCTTTTTCTTCAGTTTGTTCATTAGATTTTTTTTGTTAGTAGTTTTTTTTGTGACTGTTGAAGATAGTTCCAGAAAGAAAAGATAGAGTTGACGACATAAACTCGTAAGTTTAATTATAGATAGAGTGCTTTTCTTTCACTCGCCTATTTCCATACACGCATACATTTGACAATATCAATATCAGGTTTCTATGTGTTGTGTATGTGTACAGTTACATGTATAATTATATTATGTTAAATAGTTACATCCATTCATAAAAAACTTTACATGAAAAAAATAAGAATAACAAAAAAAGCCAATGCTCCTAAATTAAAAAAAAAAACTTTTATTATAATAATAAATAATGAAATAAGGACTAATCATAAATTGAATACATTATTTTTCATTTATTAGTGTAAAATTAATATGTTTATTTTATAGGCAGTGTAAAAAATATTTTATGTATCAAACTGGAGACTTCGGATGCTGAGGGAAAGGGCAATGTAGGACTAAAAAAACGTACGGATGGAATGTGCCCTAATCAAATTTCTTATTTGATCATTGTAAATGACACTGAAGTTCAGAACGTTCCGGGAATGAAACTTAAAAATTTAATTAATCACTCTTAAACGGAGCGAAGATGTTACAAAACACCTAAGACTAGTTTTAAAGACTACTAATTATATATATAAGTCGTGAAAAGAATAATTTTCCATAATTATACCCGAACCCAAAAATATCATGCATGTGCCTATGCTAACTTCATACTAATTCCGACTTCTGGCTTTCATTACTCGAAATCCAAAACGAAAACCCTGCTAAAAACAATACATATTGTTTATTATTACATAAACAATGCATAGGAATTTTAATATCCAGAAAAAAACAAAGGGGCCAGTAATTTACTTGCGATTTTCCATCATACACGGAAATCGAAAACGACTAAACTGCAACTTCAGGCTTTTGTAACTCAAAAACCAAATCAGAGACCCTGCTAAAAATCATACACATTGTTTATTATTCCATAAACAATGTGTAAAAATTTAAATATCTAAGAAAAAACAAAGGGGCGGGTAAGTTTTCGGCGATTTTCTACCTTACGCGTACATCGAAAACGGTTAAATTGCGACTTCTAGATTTTGTCAAATAAAATCCAGAACGAAGGCCCTGCTAAAAACTACACATATTGTTTATTATTATATGAACTATAAATAATAATTTTTAAATCCGAGAAAAAACAAAGGGCGGGTAAGTTTTCAGCGATTTTCCACCATACGCGTATATCAAAAACGGCCAAAATGCGAATTCTGGATTTCATAACTCGAAATCTAGATCTAAGGCCTCGCTGAAAATGATACACATTGTTTATTATTATATAAGCAATGTATAAAACCTTTAATACCCAAGAAAAAACGAAGGGGCGGGTAAGTTTTTAGCGATTTCCACCTTACGCGTATATCAAAACCGGCCAAATTGCGAATTCTGCCTTTCATAATTCGAAATTCAGAACAAAGGCCCCGCTAAAAATGATACACATTGTTTATTATTATACAAACAATGTATACCTATTGTTTATAGAATAATAAACAATATGTGTCACTTTCAGCGGGTCCTCTAATTTGGTTTTTGAGTTACAATTTGGCCCTTTTTGATATACGCTTTAGGTGGAAAATCGCTAGAAACTTACCCGCTCCTTCGTTGTTTCTTGGATATTAAAATCTTTATACATTGTTTATGTAGTAATAAACAATGTGAATTATTTCCAGCGGGGCCTTCGTTCCAGAATTTGAGTAACAAAAGCCAGAAGTCGCAAATTTGGCCGTTGTGTATATACTTGTATGGTGAAAAATCGCTGAAAACTTACCTGCCCCTTCGATTTTCTCGTGTTTTTTAAATTATTATTGATTGTTTGTATAATAAAAAACAATGTGCTTGATTTTCAGTGGAGCCTTCGTTCTGGATTTCAAGTTATGAAAGCCAGAAGTCGCCATTTGGCCCTTTTTTGATATACGCGAATTTGGAATGAGTAGGAAGTTAGAAGTGGCGAAATACCCGCACGATCACTATATAAGCGCGATCGAGTCGGTCTAAGCCCACACCTCTCTAGTTTCAAAGGCAGGGAGCACGTCATCAGCCTTACTGATGAGTTCTGGCGTGCTCTCTGGACGAAACACCTCTCTCTTGTAGATGACCTTTCGATTACTACATACATATCATTGGTAGTCTCTAATGCTGCTCTTAGTTGTTCTGTAACATTTTTGCTTCGTTTAAAAGTGAATCATTTCATTTTCAAATTTCGTTCCCGGAACGTTCTAAACTTCAGTGTCATCAATATAAAGGAGAAAACAAGAGACCCTGTCGTCACTGTGTCGATAGGATGGCTACAAAGAGTATTTGAGGATTACAGCGTAAAACTATGGAGTGATTAACCAAAATTACTATTTAATATAAAATATTAAACACTAAGTCAACATGAAATATAGATAAATCTCAATATTTGGGTCACAGTCATAATAGAAATGCGACGAGAGTTGAAACAATTAAATATTCTGGAAGTGAAGTGAAGAATTTTTCCCATATCTTTAAGCTCATTATTCCTTTATACACAGCGAAAAAGATGGGTGAATGGCAGCGTCACCAGTAGTACACTGGCTATTTCATATACTTGGTGCATTCTTTCCTATAACTTTGACAGCACAACATTCCTAAATCTTGGTGCAAGTGCAACTGGCTTTTTTTGCCTGAATTGCTACTGTGGAGATAGAATAGCTCCAGATGTATCAATACATGAATTTATACATGAAAACAATACATTATGCTTCTTATACTAAAAAATTTACTATCAAAATTAGAAATAAGTTATATATTTGTGTATTTCAGTTTTTTGTTATTGATTCATACTTTTCCAATAGCATGTATATATTTACTTATTAAAAAAATGTGTCAGCATAGCCTAATAAAAAATTGATTAAGCACCGTATACATATTAAAATAAAGACTTTTAAAACATTGTAATTGTATAAAAAAAAAAAAAATGAAATTAAAAAAAGACATGAATACAGTGAAATAAAAAAAAAAGGAAATAAAAAGAAAGATTAATTAGAAAAAGAAGAATTTTAATTAAGAAAATACAAAAAAATGAAAAAAAAAGTAATAAAATAAAATATGAAAAAGTAATAAAATGAAATATGAAAAAGCAATGAAATGAAATATGAAAAAAAAATAAAACAAGAAATGAAAAAAAAAAATAAAACAAGAAATTAAAAAAAGGAAAACAAGAAATGATTGAAAAAAAACTTCCACGCTTATTGTCACTGGTCATGGTACCCACGGTAAGAACGGAGTTCTTTAAACATGACATGAGTATAAAGACACACAATTTTTTAGGTAACAAGGGGGTCGCCAGACCCATAAAAAGAACGAAGCTCTATAAAAATAAGTACTGCTTTCATGTAGTTCACTGAAACAAAACCTTGAACAACGAATAAAAAAAAAATAATACGTTATGCATAAATACAGTACTCACGAAGTTCAACTATCGTGAATACTGAACTAAATTGTCTTATTTTTTTTTTATTCGTTTTTCAAGTTTTTGTTTCAGTGAACTACATGAATGCAGTACTTATTTTAACAGAGCTTCGTTCTGTCCATGGGTCTGGCAACCCCCTTGTTATCTGAGAAATTGTGTGTCTTTATACTCCTGTCATGTTTGAAGAACTTCGTTCTTACCGTGGGTGCCATTACCCATTTATACTCCCTGGTTTGTTTCTGTTAATTTGTTTTTTTTTTTAATTTCTTGTTTTATTTTTTTTATTCATTTCTTGTTTTATTAAAATACAAACACCCGATAATCTGTTGTGCTTTAACCAACCTGAAAAAATATAAATTTCCGATATGAATTTTTTAGTCTTAGATCAGCATGATTCTACTAGCCAACGACTTTATTTACCAACATAATAACTGACGATACATTAGGCTTTTCAAAAATGGGCATAGTACAAAGTAGTTTAAAGTTACACGTATTAAAAAATCGCGTTTTGTTTTTCTTAACAACTCAAATCGAATCAGTACTGAATTATTGCATTCCATGGGCCGATTGTTATGCAATTTACGCTGTAGCCAAGTTTAACATGTTCCTTATTTTAAAAATATATATTTTTTTTTTTTTTAATACATGAGTGATCCCAAGTATAACACCAAATTAAATTAACAA
>NW_019379507.1:1129027-1141227 GCF_000648655.2 Copidosoma floridanum | reverse complement strand
ATTTATTTAAAACAATCGAAGGTGACATTTTAGTATATATTTTTTAATGAATTGGAAAAAAAATTTGTGTTATTGTTCCGTTATTTGAACTCAAAAAATATTGGGCCAAGCCCCAACTTCCTTCACTACCTCTTTACTGCCCCCACACAATTTTTCCTGGCTTTTTACTATTTTACAACATAATTTTTCTTTTTTTACTGACCTTCCAGTGTCTAAATAGACTCATTTTAAAAAAAAGTATAATACGATTTACTGCGCTCTTCATTAACACTCTTACAAGTTGCTTGATTCATGCTATAATATATTGTATATCTCCTCTTCATCTGTTTGACATTTTATTGTTTGAAAAGAAAATGTTTCTATTGAGTGAAGTTAAGATTACTTTATTAACTAAGTAATGATGGTTATCAAACATTTTTCAACAGATATAGTCTGTTATTTATTTTTCAAGGATAGTAAATGTTTTAAATTCTCGTTCTCCAAATTTTTATAAAATAATTCATTGCCTATCCAACAAGCATGTGTTATTAATAATAATGTAATGAAATTTAGCTCTTCCTCCTCTCTAACGAATCCTAACCCCTCCTTCTTTTTTTGACGCAAGGTTTCGGTAACTTTTGCTACGTCATACCTCCGTAACAGTCTTCTTTTACCCCTCCCCAACCTCCGAGTCTCACGGTTACAGTAAACTGAATGGTACTGATGACAAAAACATTTTAAAAATGTCAATAAATATTTCGCATGTGGACACATCAATAGACAGGTTATTTTTCTAAGCATGAAATGGTGTAATTTAAGTAAGTTTTATGTTTTATTGCAAGTTATTTAGCTTATGCTATGTATTATACGTGTTGCTTTGCGTAGTTCTATCTAAAGTCGACGTAATTTTTGAATAGAACTAAGCTTTATGAAAAAACTAAACCCATCGTTGTCATCATTAACATTATGATTGTTACTATCATTATAATTGTTGTTATTATTATGATTATTATTATTATTATCATTATTATTATTATTATTTCAATAAGTTGTACATCATTATACAGTCACAAGTATAGTACTTGATATTGAACATGCTCAATTAACAAACTTAATTGTCAAATCGTAATACTATAGTTGTAACTGTGTAATAATGAACAAAAACTTATTGAAATTCAAATGCCAGCCACATGGGTTTCGACCCATGCGCATTGCAACCGGTAGGTCACCTAGTCGCAAGAGAGGAGTATAGATAGGAGCGCTGAGCCACCCAAGCTGTTACAATGCGACTTTTTTTTTTTTTGTTAAATTTCAATGAAATTGACAAAAAGTTTCAGCAGTGTAATGCATTAATACAAAGATGATACATGAATTTTTTGGCAACAAAAAATTAAATTATCATTCTGTTATGGCAAAAAACGCTAATTTGTTGTATCTCGGCTTTAGAGTGAGCTAGAGCAGTTTATTTTTCAGTTCGTGTTTTTTATGACAAATGCAATAACGTTTGTTGGAAAAAAAGTATGCGAAATTGACTAAGATATTTTTAATTGTGTAAGTTTTAAAATTGAATTTTTGGTAGAAAACGTCAAAATCCACAAAATTCCAATTTTTTCTTATCATCATTTCTGACATTAAATAAAACGTTTTTACCGAAATAAAATGTCTATAAACAGACCGTGAAATTTGTAATAGCACTTAAAAGCTTTCCGTTGAAAAGTTAACTACAAAAAATTAACAATAACTTTGAAATTCTACAAATAGCCATTTATTGTGCAACTTAATATCTACATCTTTTCACGGATATGTTCAAATAATCATGATAGTTTTTTTTCTACGTCGATCGAAAGTTTGTTGGTATACAATATATTTTCAACACTTTCTAGCTGTTAACGTGTTATCAACAATAATTAAATAAATTTGCAGAAGTGTCTATTTTATAGAAAATTTGATCACGAAGAGATTGGCGGTGGAACGATTCCTTGAAGAGCAGTAAGCAAAAAACTAAATAAAAAATTAGCATTTTTTTATGAATTGCTGAATAAATAAATGAAGCCGACTTTTAATTTGGACACAACTATTGTTCCCGTATTTCTGTGAAAACTCTGTAGGGGAATGATCTATTTGTTGTCTACTGGAAACGTAAGATTAAATCGTATTTTTTTGTCTTCGGGCAATGGACTTACACGACTAAGTGCGATGATCACGCTAAAATCAGTTTATCTGCTTATCATAGAGGCTAACGCGCATACAACCCTTAACTATCATGGCCAATAACCAAGTTTTTTATTTTTAGTAAAAAAAAAGTTATAGCTTTACCTTTTAATATTGTCCTGTAATTGGCATAACACATTTCTACTTTCAGACAATTGGTTCTGTATATCACTAGCAAACTTTTCACTTGAATCATAGTTTTGTTGATACTTGATTAGTTCTTCTTTTTGAACACGCAACTCTTCAGTTAATTGGATTATTTTTTGATCTGAAAATGAACAAACAAAAAACATTAAATAGAAGTATTTGAAAATTACCATACATGCTTGTAACTTTTTACTTTTTCTTTATATTTTGTGAAATTTATCGATTTATCAAGTCGAAATGTAACCCTAATTGTAGTCAGTAATTTGTGGCAAAAAAAAACTATTTTTAGAGTATGAAGTATATCAACAGATTGTCAAGAACTATGCCGCATTTTACTGGGCCTGATTTGGTAAGTTGTATCTACAGAGGTTATACTAGAGTAGGTAAGTGTGCAAGTTTTATAATGGCAAATTCACCAGGAATTACATAACTAGTTAATCTTTATTTACAAATTCACACTGACAACACAAAGAAATAGGCAGACGTACAGAGGCCGTCAGAGTTACATGCAACAACTCTGACCCAGTCAGTACTCTCGGAAGACACACTTAAGGCCCTCGTGCGATGATAACACGATGGTCATAAATAATTATCCAAAAGATACTTGAAAAAATAATGGAATTAATATTCTATATTGAAATCTACACCTCACAGTAAATCTAGAAATTCGCCCGAATCTTTTGGATTATAAACAACAGAAAGAAGACCTCAATAAGGAGCGGCGTAGGCTCAATGGTAAGCGTGCTTGTAACTGATACAACGCCATTCTAGGATCGTTGGTACGATTCCCGGTAAGAGCAGATTTTTTCAAAAACTATTTTCACCGGAAAAAGTTACTATGAAACCCCGGCTGTTTCGGCGCAGGTTTTTCCGTGGAATTTTCCTTTAAAGTGATTCCAGGATTTTTTCCTTGCCTCCTAGGTCTTCAGACCTGAGTATATGCGGAACATTGTTAGGGCTACAGGTAGAAATCAGCGGATCTGATACCAGGCATTGATTGCCGGCCTTACCAGCGAGAAGTGGTCCCTGAAACATGGGACTATTCCGGGAATGCTAATTAGCCAGAATCCGATGCTTCAACAGAAAGCGCCAGCTTAATCAGCGAGGAGTGGACGCCCTGAAATATGGAGTCTTCACCGGGGAAAAGGCACCCAGTGGTGAGTAGACCCAATGCACCATTTATGCAGATAGTGACACCTTAAGTGACAAGGTGGTACACTGGAGATACTCGCACTGTGCCCATGGATTAGGTATGATATTAGTAAAAGGGTTGGAAATGGGTGCGGTAATACACTCCCACATATAGGTAGTGAGTGGGTGGCTCTAGTGACTAGTTCTATAGGCTGTTGCGGTAAGCCGGTAAAAAAAAAAAAAAAAAAAAAAAAAAAAAACTATAAGAGCTTGATACCTATGTGGTCAGCATGCTAGCTTTCTAGCCGAAAAATCAAACAGAGTCAACATTTGAGTTTTTCAAGCTGCACATTGTTTTCTGCAACGCTCAAATTTTCTCGACTTTTCAAAAAATGTTAAGAAATTCTTAGTGTAATCTGTATTCGACTAATCTTCTTAGAAATAATATTACAGTCAAGCCAACGTACTTGCGGAACGCGAGAATCTTTTAATTTCAATTGTTCAAGAATTACCAAGGACCAATAAAACTTGATTGTTCTTAGTCGTTTAAAATAGCGTTAATTTATTAGCGTATGTATGTATTATAACAGCGGTTAGCAAAGCTCATAACGCAATTAATGTTGGCTCTTTCCTAGTTTAGACGTGTTTGATACATTACATTAACTAAGAAGCCAAATTCAATAACTCGATCTACGCTCGGAGGCCCTGAAAAGTTCTAGCATAAAACACGAATCATCGAAATAAATGATTTTTAAAACTTAAATTGCCGAATCACCACGAAAAAAGTACAAATCGATTCGAAATTTGACACATACATGAATCAAGTATTAGCGATGCCGACAGCATGATTAAAACAACAATATGTTCAAGTGCATAAATAATACTAAATGAAAATCTGCGCCTATCGGAAGGTGAGGTTTTTCGAGCTTCACCGAGAAAAAGTATGCGAGAAATTTTAACGTAGGGAAAACTTTTAGCAAGAAAGTTGTTCTTTTGGGTCTCAAAAAGTTTTTCGCCAAATTTCAATGCGATTAGTTCGATATTAAGAAAGACACATTGATTTTACGTAACCATTGCTATCGACGTACGGCACGATTGAGACAGTATACATCAGCGGAGCATCGTCTGCTAAGTCCTCGATGGTAGTAATATTAATATTATAAAATAACGACATATTGTTTATGAATAACAATTTATTGATTGTTATTTTTGAATAATACGGCACAATATTCATATCAGAATAAATATAAACGCAATTTTATAATCAGTTACATTTTAAATTCAAAATTTAAATTCATAATTTTACATTCAGTTACATTTTAAATTCAAAATAAATATAAAAATGCTAAGTATACTATACAACTGTTTTCTAATCATTTCAGACTTAAAGTTTGGTTTTTTAACAGATTCTTTTTATGCCATTTCTTGACTAATTAATATTTTTTGTTATAGTATGTTTCTCAACTGGCTCTTTTTTTGTTGACTCTTTGTTGACTGCATCTTTTTTTATGAACTCTTTTTTAAATTTTATGATGGCATTTTTAAAATATGTATTATATGCCGCTTTCACTTCATTACTTATATATATCATCAATATTTTAACATCTTTAGCTTTTTCTCCACTTAATCCAACAGCCTCAGCTATTTTAATTACATATATTCGTAATGTAATTATATATTCCGTTAATTCAAAAGCTTCAATGGCATACTGAATGAGATACTTGAGGAGTCGTGGGTTCGAATTCCGCAGAAAATTATCGGTTTTTTTTTTTTATCGGTCTTTTCAAATGGGATGAGTATCCAGGATGCCGAGACAAACTTATTCGAATTTTAGCACGAATAGTAGATTTTTTCTCGTGATATCTGGACCTCTAGGGGCTTCTTTTGCGAAGGAAAGCCAACACCTGGCCAGCTCATCGGGTAGTCACTGTTGGTTATAAAAAGGTCGGTACAACGAGTAAGATGGTTAATTATGAAAATATCTTTCCAATAAACTTGATAATAGCTGGGGTGTGCTTAAGACAATTACTGCACCCTGTAAGCAGTACTCAGTAGGATGGATGACCAAGTAGTCTAAGGAAAACATTGCAAAGGGGCCAGCGCAAAAGACTCGTATACTTCCGGAAATAAGATCGTAGTAATGACGCAAAAAAAAATAGAAAGGTATCGGACATAAGATACGTAAAAACCCTGGGATACGTATACGTTGGAATCTACAACTAAAAATACTGCTACTACAGTTACTGCTACTACTGCTACTGATGCTACTGCTACAGTTAATCCCGGGTGAGGTTTTCGCTAGTTTCTCCATACCGGGCGCTTCCCCGAGTGGTGGATAGGGGCATCATCTTAAAATATGAGGTGACGATGGGCAGCTGGGGTGGCTCTCTGTGGTGGTGGTCGGGGGCGTGGATTGGGGGGCGTGTGAGGCGTTGGCGTGTGTATCTGCGGCGATGTTGACGGGGGACTAGTGCCCTATGCCTCCATCGGTGTAGATGCATGGGCCGGCTCTGCTTGTGCTCTTTGTTCTTCGTTTTTTGCTGCTTCCGTGGGTGGCACTCCATTGCTTGATGCGGGCTAACAAGAACTAGCACCCGTCGCGTGTAGAAGTAAGCGGCAGTTGAAACATTCTTCTCAGATACATGCATCACACACTCTCACTAAACAAACACAGGGACACTTACGGATTGTTCTGGATTGCGTGTGGCGGGTCCTTTTTCCGGGCTTGCGTTGGGGGCCCGGCGACGGGTGAAGCCGGATGATGAGGCCCAAGTAAGTCTGGGTAACTATATCTGATATGGCTGTACGCCTCATGAACAAAAAAGACGTGGTGAGCCGACAAATCTAGGCTTACTACCACTGAGGAGGCTATATGGCGGCACCTTAGTGCCTTACGCCAGACTGTTTAGTTGGGTTGTCTGCGCGGTCTCGGGACTGTACACCTGCCGCTCGTCTCGCTGGGATGACCGTTGTGTACCAACAAATACATACATTACACACGAACACCCTTCTTACACTTGTTACTCAACGCCAGGGCAGTCTCCGCGGGTGGGACTGAGGGAGAGTGGCGACTCCCGGCCGGCCCGAGCACGTAGCGGTTTTCTCTGGTAACAGAGAGGGCTGCTGCCCTAGTTTTAACCCTTTCCGAATACTTATTTCTAGAAAAAAAGGGTAGTGCTGGCCTTCGCGGGTCAGTACGATATTAAAAAAGATGCCAATATGAAAAACGTCGATGCAAAACAAGTACCCCAGGCGGTAACCTCAGACAGAGGCTGGCTTTAATAAAGGTGGACGAAGCATCTGCCAGACAAGTAGAAAAGGAAGGCAGGTTACGAGTTGGCTTTGTAAGCTGCCGAATCCGAAGAAGAATCGAAGTAACAAGATGTTACAAATGCCTGGGATATGGATACGTCTCGGGCAACTGTGAGAACGAAAACAGATCCAAGCTGTGCTTCCGGTGTGGAAGCTTAAACCACCGGAAGAAAGAGTGTCCAGGCCCAGCACGGTGCTTCCTTTGCCCAACAAGGGACAACAAGCACGAAGCAGGCAGCGGGAGCTGCCCTTTATTTAGAAGAGCCCTAAAAGAGGCCAGGGATAAGACCCAAGCAGGGTCAAAATAAGCCAAAAAAGCCTTGAGTTGAAAGACAGACTTACGTGGACCCACGCTGCGCTAGGTACTTTTTACCTATCAGCAAGGGAAAGCATTAACCTTATAGTGGTGCTGGCTGAGTAGGCGGCCTACTATGAAGCGCTAGACAAGGTGCTGGTCCTTAGGGACCCTGAGTCCTTTTCAGGACTCGAGAGCATCAGCACCTCTAGCAAATGGTGGCAAGTTAGCTCGTTTATGCTGTGAGACGCGATGGTCTCCCTGGTGGCTCCACCCTGAAGTTATGCTAACGCGGTTCCGGGGTGGATCAAAAGCCACGCGGCATGGGGGGGGGGTTTTAGTGGGTATGGGTGGTCTAATAAAAAAATCCACCGAGTCCCACACTACCGCTGTCCCTGCGGTGTGCCTCAATGCATTTCCCCTCCCTCCACAAAAAAAACTATTGCTACTACTGCTACTGCACCTACTGCTACTACTGCTACTATTGCTACGGCTACTACTGCTACTACTGCTACTTCTAATACTGCTACTACTGACTGGCAGATTTTGGAGGACTACACGCCTAGTTACCACCAATATGTCAGCTTCGCGGTTAACGAAGAACATGGTGCAAACTTGCGAGAAAAACCTCGAAGGTGCACGGCCGAGTAGAACGTGGCAAAGCTCAGTCGAGGTTTGTTGCGGGAAGCCATGACAAGCGCGCCCCCTCCTGCTGATTTAACCAAGATCGCTAAATCGGCGGAGGTCGAGGCTCTCGTAGGGGGCACCATAAGACGTGTCAAGGAGTGGTGTGACGCGTGTGTGCCCAAAAGAATCGCCAGGCGGAGCCGTCGTTTGTGCTTCTGGTGGATTGAAGAAATTTCCATCCTGCGCGGGGCGGCGCAGCGTCTACACCGTCTTGCACAGCGACACAAAAATCGTGAAGACGCAGAGGTGGCTGTTGACCGATGCTGGCACGAGCTTATTACTGAGGTGGATAAGGACACATAGTCTCCTGTCTCTTCCCGGAGTCTCCTGAAAGGAGGTGGGAGGGCATAAGTGTAGGCGAGGTGCCTCTATTATTTTACCCTCGACGAACTGAGGTCAGTGATCTCGGGGACACTGGGCCGCAAGGCCCCAGGTCTGGACTGGGTGCCGTCCGAAGTCCTTAAGATTAAAGCTGTAGAGAGGCCATATATTTTACTGGACATGTTCAATGCATGCCTGCACGTAGGACTATTTAGTGGGCGTTGGAAGATTCAAAGGCTTGTTCTTTTAAACAAAGGCAAACTACCCCCCCTGGTCCCGTCGTCATTCCAACCCTTAAGTATGTTGGACAATTGTGGGAAAATGCTCAAGCGGCTGATAAGATCTCGCTTAAGAGGAGAAGTCAACCTCTCAGACCATCAGTACGGGTTCCGAAAAGGGCGTCTGGCGGTTATGGCTGTGGCTGAGGTTCTTAGGTTGGTTAAGGAGGCATGAAAATCCTCTTATAAGACGAGGAGCGTCCCCATCCTGGTGATTCCTGACGTTAAGAATGCATTTAACTTGGCCAAATGGTCCGACATAATGAGGGCTTTGAGGCACCAGAAAGTGCCAGACTACCTGAGAAAGATCCTTGACAGTTATTTGCAGAACCGAGTTCTCCGGTACGACACATAAGATAGACCAAGAGAGAGGCATCTGACGTCGCACAGTGGGTGAATTTCTTTTTTTTTTTTTTTTTTATCAAAATCGATAAACGAAATCGAAGGATATTTAATCACGATAAACCTATTTCGTTAATAACGTTGTGGATCATTGTTTTTTTCTTTATACAAAGACTTTTATCATTTGCATTGACGTAACTGCAACATAACTACTATTACGAGGCATCATTAAATAGTTCACTTTGAATGCAACTATTGAAACAATAATACTTTCAGTTTCCTTAAGTTAAAAAAATAAAATTAAAATAATCATATTATCAAAAACAAAAACAAAAACAAAAAAAATACCAACAACAACAACAACGACAACAACAACAACAACAACAACAACAACAACGGTAATGATGTTTAAAAAAAATTTATCAGAAAAAAAAATTTGTTTAATAACTATGTCACTATCATTAAAAATACTTTATAGTAATAGAAATTTTCATGCCTGGTAACGAAAGATATTCATCGATAAACAGTTGAGAAATTAAGTAAATACCATTCTCCTTGTACGCTTACTATTTGACAATGCCACAACAACAGTACATGTATTGCTTATAATTTTTTTTTCTTCATTACCTTGTCAGCGTATGTTTTCATCATTGAGCTTGCCATTTCCACCGTGAAAGTCATCATTCGGTTCTCAAATATTGGGATTCTGACGAATAATTTCTGTAAATATGCTACACAATGAGAAAAAAAATAGTAATTAACTTGAAACTTTTCATTATTACACGTATGAAAATAATTATACGTTTATTCATGCAAAATTAAGGAAGGCAAAATCTAGCGGGAAAAAAATTATTTACAATAACTTAGAGAAAAAAAATACCGACNCGAGGTAATTGAAACTCGAAGGAAATCAGCCATGAATTTAAAAATTCAGATAACGCTTTTACTCCTAGAGAATCGTCACTCAAACATGAGCTAAGCTTACTGCACTGTGAACTAAGATCCTTTGAGCATTTAATAAATTTAGCTGAATGCTCTCGCTTGAATCTTTTACTTTGAGATATTTCGAAAAACAAGAAAAGTATTCTTTACTTATTTAATATGACTGTTTGATTTTTGTTTCAACTCTTTCATAAAAAATCTATCAGCTTCCGTAAACACTTTCCTAGTATATTACGGTTTTCTAGATGTAATGATAATTTATCCAACGAAAATACCGTAAATTTCAAGGAATTGATGGATCAAAAAATTATGTCTTTTTTTAAAAATATATTTCGCAAATAAAATATGTTTCTCCTTAGTTTGAGGCTGAAGCTGTACACGGCCAGGAAAACATGTTGCTAGTTTCTTTGTAAATAAATGTAGATCATATATACTGAAATAGTAAAAAATCACTGGAACTATCCGGGAGTCCTAATAATTTATGTTTTATTTATTGTGTGCAGCTCTACGATATCTAGAAAAATAAGTAATATTTAGTTTTACTAAAAAAAAAAGTGAAATCAACTATTAAAGCACTTATTTTCCTGCAAGATGACATTCATCTTAAATGTTTTGATTGCTTAGACCCATTATTTTATTGCGAGTATGGCAAATTATGACTTTTTTATATTTTTTTTCTTCGTTCTTTACTGGTCAAATTGATTGTGGTCAGTAGATTTTTTTATAATTTTTAAGTTTTAATGCAATAGAATGAAGTTTTTTTGCACACCTCATTAAAGGCTTTTTATTTTCTGTACTATTTAGCCTACAGCTATTGTACATTGAAAGACTATCATCATAACTATACTTTATAACATATTTAATACCTAATACACGATAATGTTGATATGCACGTTTGTTTTTATTAGTTTTTAGCAAACATTCGAAATCAGCATACACATCGAACGGTAGCCGACTTTCGTACAGAAAGTTTTTAAATAAGTATAAAAATTATTTTTGCTTTTTTATTTGGGAATATTATCTTGCATTTGTTAATTTGTTCACAATTAAATCTATGAGCTACTAATTTATTTATTGTTCTGAAGTATTAAAGGCGTTCGTCACATACGTGTGTTGTATGTTTATGATGTGACAACTGATTACTAACTAAGCGGGAAAGCTTTTTTATCCAGAAATTATTGAATACAATTAGAGACAAGATGAGCGTTATATTTTAGTAGATGCATTGCTAATAAAATGGCCCATTTTTCAATACTGGGCATCATTATTTATGGCATTAATGCATGCCTTTTTATTTTTTATGTATTTTGGTGATTCGATAAAAGAGCTATCAATTATAGAGTTCGATTTATTTATATTGAAAACTAACTTAATTATCGAAAGCAAAGATCATCCTGATTTCTTGTCGGGAAAATCTTCCACGTCTCTCTAAATTGGTTGTTGCACATATGTTCTAAATCACTTACTTATATCCGTTGTTTGATAAATGGCTTCCAATTTTGTATTAAAATATTGAATGCTAAAATTTTCAACAATATCACCAACTTTTTAATACCTAGCTACTAAGACTACTTTTACTTTTAAACTTTCATACTCTTCAAGCGTTCACTGTGTTCGTTAAATAAAGAAAACTTTGCAATCCTTTAAAAAGTTTTCCTGATCTAAACGTTTTGAATTCCAAATTACCGCTGTCTTCATAGGGTTTTTAAATGTGCTGTTTACATCATTACAGCTAAGAGATGTTGTCTGATTTTCTGCTGATACATTTTGACTGCTATCAGAAACTCCTGCTGTGGTTAGTATTATTCTAGCGTCTAATGTTAATCTAAAAGTAGGTGATTAATTTTCAAACACTTTTACTACAGCAACAAATTCTTCATGCACATTTTATTTGGCATTTTCAAATTTAACTGCATCGTTTTCGAATGCTTACACAGATAGTATAACTTCTAAATAATCACAAAGTATACGCATAAAAGTCTTAAATAAAGCCACGTAAGCTCGACATTTTTGTCTTTCAAAAGTTGATATACCTGAACGTTTGGTAGAAATTCTAGCCTCATGTAAAACTAAGTATCCCATTTCAATTATTTTCTATATGTCTACAGCATGGGCAATTTCCCTTGAAATGCGTTTTCGCAGCTACCATATATTATTAGCGGACTCCTTAAAATACTGCACAGTAATCGTAACTATTTTATTATTATTCGCTGTCTCTAACTAAAAAAACTAGTTTAATCTTAATGCAAACTCATTATACAAACATAAAAAAAAAAAAAAAAATTGAAAATTCAATAGAATTGTTTAAAAAGCACACTGTAGTCATCCTGTCTATCTTAAAGAAAGGCTGGTTATGTATTCGTACCATCACGATGATCTCGACCAATGGAGAGCGCATTTGGGTCCATGGGATACAGTTCAGATTATTTATTTTGAATAATTAGTTTTGCAATTAAAGTAGCATCAAAAAATTCTGAGAAAAAAAATATCATAAAAATTAGTGGTATAGATTCAAAAAATAATAAATTTCAAATTCAGAAGTTATGAATGATTTC
>NW_019379507.1:1088038-1099863 GCF_000648655.2 Copidosoma floridanum | reverse complement strand
CAAAGTTAAAACTCTATTATTTTCGAGCACCGCGTAAAATAAAAAATTTGTAAAAAATCACCGGCTCCGTCGGTTTTTAGAACTATATTTGTTTCATTAATTGGTTTTATGATAATTAACAATGTCTGCAATACACTGTGGGGTATTTTTAATTAAATAGAATTAGTGCCTACTTGAATAAATGTAATTTTTTAAAAACGTTAGTATTAAAATTGCAGATTGTGGTTGAAACTTCATCATGTTTTGCGACGTATTTTATATCATACGCAACCAACCAACGCTGTTTTAAGGTTTTAAATAAAAGATTTTGCTGCTTTATAAGTAGTTTTTCCGATTTTCTAATTTTATTCCTGAAATATTTCAAACTCAGGAGTCATCCTACAGCTGTACATATGTATGCGGAATTTGTAATTTTGTTAAGTACTAGCGTGGTTACAGTATGGCTACCGGCGAGGTGTTCCACGATTTTTACTTCAAACATCTATTTAGAAAGAAAAAAAACTACTTACTTTCATAAGTAGTATTCTGGCGCGTGGTAAATGAATAAATTTATATTTGTTATTTGTATATAAGTTTGAAGTAAAAAAAAAAAACACAACGCACCGAGCAAGTTGTTTCGAGAAGAAAAAAGTTTCATTAAATAAGAATGTTCACAAGTAAAATTATGTTAACGAACGTTCTTATGTATTAGTTATCTTTTGTGTTTTCTTCTACATAAAAATAAAATAATAAGTATCACTTCTTCAAACAACGCTTAATAACAGTACCTCCTGGGTGGTTGTTTGGGCAGATTGTCGAGGCAAAAAATTCGCTCAGTGGCGTAACCAACTAGGCTACCGAAACTCTGTCCTTGCAGTGATTGATTGTAACATATGTTAATAACAAAGCTTCAAGGCTCAAGTGAAAGTAAAACTTGGCTGACGTTGGAGTAACGAAGAATAAAAGGTTTTTTTTTTTTAAGTTGAAGTTTTTATGCTAATTCATAAATGTTTAAGGGGTTGGGTAATAAAATTGTCGTTGCGCAGTTGCAAACGATTCTGTTTCTTTTCATGAATATATGTACGTAAGGGGAAAATATTATTGACCAATTATATATTATTGAACGAATACGTTAATTAGGTTATAAAAGGTGTGATCCTCTTTTAAAGTGTTAATAATAGCACTTTGTCAATCCAGCGTGAAATAACTTGAGTTATTTGAATAATTTTTAAATATACCAATAATAGTTGCATAGCCATCTGAACGAGGATGAAATGTTAATAAACATGTGCCTCGTTATTAGCATTATATTGTTACAAAAAATACTTTAAATTTAAAAAAATCCCCCCACGAATGAATAAACTAAGAGTATTCGTTACGCAACGTAAACATGAAAATAAAATAGAATTATTAAAAAAATTTTACACTAAGTAATATCGAAATAAAAGGGGAAAAAAAAAAACAAATGTAAAAAAAAAAATATTTACACCGTCGGTGATTTGAACCCGGGAGTGATTATAGTAGATAGGTATGGCAGAGTACTTAGCTGCCTCGACTACTAGCACATTGGTCTAATGGGTGCTGTAGTGTATGTGATCCTGCGTATATGTTAGCCTCGCTTTGAACGCTTTGCTATATATATATATATGTATTACAGCGCCTGAAATAAAGCGAGTCTATCCTCACAGCTCCTTGAGTGTACACGTCAATTATTGAACCCTGCCTCACATATAATACAGGTGCATAAAGAGACATAGGTTTATAATGGAGCTCCAAGGTTTCAGTTGAAGTTTTTTTCTCTATTGGTAATTGAGTTAAAATATAACTACTTTAAAGCAGAACTAATACTTTTCTGAACATTTTAATAAATACTTATTCTTATTGAAAATGTTACATCTATCGAAGAACGACATTTTAATTCTTGAAAAGTCTTTTATTGCTAAATAAACGTTAAGATAAAAGCAAAGAGCTCTTATTTAGTTGAAAAAATTTTAATAAGCAAATATTTATTAAAGAATTAGTAATTTCCAACGTTACGGTACGTCGTATTTATATATCATGTACAATTTTATTTTGTGTACCTATAATAACATACATTATGCGAGTTGTAAAAATAATAATTTTATCGAGAAGTTCCGAGAACTTACATTAAATATCGGGACTCACGTAATCATTACTCGATTTGTCACTTTAAACGAGAAAAAACTCAGTATTAAACGATATTTAGCTGTACAAATATTTTTAATACTTACCTATTTAACGAGTAATTTATTACCGGACATAATAACATACGTAACTGTCCAACATTTATAACAAAATCTTTTCTGAGGGAATACAGCGCATCGGAAACATATATAGGTATATACGTGCATGCGAGAGCTGCAGCGATAGCCGAGAGCCGAGGGACTCGACTCGGAGCTCAGGCAGGAGGCAGCCAAAACGTTTATAGTTATACACATGTGTACGCACATATTCCTTCCCCTTCTACTAGGTACCTATCGGGCTATCGTACGCACGTTTGATCTTCCCCTCCGCTGCTGTAAACGTGCGTATAGTTCGACTGGTCTGCCGCGACGGGGCGCTCAAATCAGTGGAAAAAAATCGACACACTCTCTACCATAGGCGCTGGCAATCTCCCTTCTAATCTCTGATAAGCTCAATCGACACGTCCAGCTCCTGTCTCATGGATAAAGTGTAAACAATGCACTAGGGATGGAAAGTTCGAACTCGAATATCGAATGTATTTGAATAATCGATTTCGAATACCCCACTATTCGAGTTCGAATATCATGTTTCGAATATTCGCTGTATTCGAATAATAGTTTCGAATATTCGAAAATATTAAAACATCCCAAATATATTTATAAGCTGCTCCGAAGCACTCCGAGGCCTCTCGAGTCGATCTCGAATCTCGAATCTCATTTTATTATTCGCAGTTGGTAGTTCCGGTAGTCCGCTTTTCCTCGCGTTCCAAAATGAGAAGAAAAGTGTCTGCTAGCAGGTTAGTGGCAACGCCGCATGGAACCGTGACGGATATCTACTATAGTTCTGGTCAGTCATGGCAGGTTGATTGCTTTTAGCATGTGAAACGTTGCCGCATTTCGTAAAAAATCCTGCTAGCAGATATTCTGCTACTATTTTGGAACGCGCACTTTATTTTCTTCAGTGGTTGTGTCCGTTGTGTGCTTGTGTGTTGTGTTTGCTGCATTGCTGGCGCGGTCATTTCAAAAATTTAAATTGTCCGTTTACGTGTTGTTTATTATTAGTAGTAATATTATTAGTATAAAGCTAAATATTAATGGCACCTAGTTCCGTCTGGACGTACTTCAGCAAAGTCGAGAATGATACTAAAGCAAAGTGCCGCCAGTGTAACTCTTTATTGGTCTACAAGGGTACAACCTCAAATTTAAGAGCTCATCTAGTAGGAATTCACAAAATTGACCTGCTGTCGCTACCCTCTAAAGGGAAAAAAAAGGACAGCATCGGTTGCTTGTGTCGGCAGCGATATTGAAGAGGACACTGGATATCCGAGGTTTCCTGTACAGGTTAGTTTCTGCACATTCACTTGAGATGATTTTGGCATAGAGATATAAGAATAGAGCAAGTATGAAGCCAAAACCGTGATGCCAGGAGCGAGAGAGAAAGTTGCCGAGAGGCCCCTCTTGCTATCTGTACTGCGTTTATATGCTCGTCTTATTAGAGAGAGACAGCAAGAGGGGCCTCTCGGCAGCTTTATCTCTCGCTCCTGGCATCACTGCAGAGTACAGGGCTAGGTGGAGATAGTGCACTTTATTCTTATATCTCTATGGATTTTGGAGTTACTTACTAAAAGCGTGAGGTGGGAGAGGGGAGCGGAAGGGCGGGGAACCGTTTTCTTTTGTAAAAACACAGTAAGTACATAAATATTTTCTTCCCGCAAGTTGCTTGTCAATAATCCCAACTAACTAATTACAGGACCGAGATCAAATACCTAAACCTACACCTCCCTCGGGCAGCTTTGATTCAATTGAGAAGTACATTAATAACCTAAACGCATTCTCCGGTGAGTATCACACATTTTGGAGTAAAAGTACTTGTACTAAATGTACCAAAATTTGCAATGTGTTTCCTTTGTTAGCCGGGGGCCAAAGAGATGCCCAGTGTACCAACTCTTTGTTGTACATGATAGCAAAGGATAACATGCTTCTTAGCACAACAGAGCGACCGGGGTTTCGCAAATTTGCTCAGACGCTGCAACCTCTATACAAACTGCCGTCCGAACCAACAATAAGGAAAATGCTCATCGAAAAGTATGAGCTATTAAGAGGACGGGTCAGTGTGATGATTGAGAAAGCTGATCACATCTGCCTTACGATGGACATTTGGACACAGCGCTAAACTATGCGCAGCTTCTTAGGTGTAACCGTGCACATTACTTCAGGTAATAGAACTAACGTCTAAATATATTTTCGCGGTGCCACTCCGCGCACCACGTACCAAGGCAGCTTCGAAGAACACTACGCGGTTGTTTTTCTTTGCGCAGGTGCACGCAAAGCTCGGGAAAGTACCAATACATTTTATTTATGTTTTTAGGTTCTGAGATCACCACTTTTGAAATAGGTGCCAGACAAATGGATCAAAGGACAACCACCGCTAACCTAGTAGTAGCAATGAGAGAGATGTGTCGCGATGACTGGAAAATTAATTATAACAAAGTGCGCGCCGTGGTAACAGATGGCGGAGCAAACATTAAGGCAGCAGCTAAGCAAGAATTTGGAGCGGGAAAACATTTATCGTACCTTAGCCATCGCTTCGATCTAATCGGGCAGAAGGCAATCGGGAACATAAGCACCCTTCCCTCAGAGCGGACATCTCCAGAGCCCGAGGTACCTGACGACGAGGACGATATTGATGACGAGGTGGAGGTGGAGGCAGGCAGCACCAACTTTAGAACAATCCTCAACAAAGTTAAGAGAAAAGTTACGTTTTTTAAGAAAAGTGAAATTGCCTCTCTAAAACTTCGTGAGCTTCAGAAAGACGAGCATGGCAAATTGGACAGTAAGTGTCTGAACCTCATACAGAAAGTTAAGACTAGGTGGAACTCCTGTTTTGACATGCTGGACAGGTGCGTTAACATATAGTGTGTGCTTGTCTGCTTGTGTTATATCCAGTGACAGGCTTGACCGTCTCTACAATCAGTATTTACATTTCCTTTTGCAGGTACATTTATCTTGCTCCTCTCGTTACCCGGGTAGTGTTAGAATTACAACGCACACGAGCGAGCAAAGAGAGGGCGCCTGAACTCATATCCCCTATGGAGGAGTATATATTGAAGGAGATTCGAGACCTATTAGCGCCCCTAGCACGAGCTACTAAAGAAGTGAGCACAGATAAAATAGTGACGCTAAGTAAATCTATCCCTGTGATAAATAACCTCAGGAGAGTAATTTTTTTTTTTCATAATTTATGGTTGTCTTTTTTATTGTGCAGAATTTATTGAACTTTTTTTGCAGGAAATTGACGACTACCTGCTGACTGAGCCTGAGGCATGTGCTCTCAAAGAAAATCTGACCACCTTACTGCGAGATGCTTTTGCCAGCATAGAGGAAGTGCCCATGTATGCTGCAGCTACACTATTGGATCCGCGCTTTAAAAAGTTTAGATTCTGGCAGGATATATCAAGTCGACGCAGTATAGCGAATGCTATGAGTTTTTTCTGTCCGTATTTTATCGTCCGTCGATTGCTTCTATATTACCCGAGAAAAGAGGCCAAATTATAATATTTTAACAGGCGACCTAGTCAAAAAGAAGATGGCTAAAGGAAGCACCCAGCCGCTGTCTGATAAGGTTCCTGAGGCCCAGAGCACGGTTGCAGAGCAGAGCGACAGCTTCTGGGATTCATTTGACAAGGAGGTTGAGGGAAGATCGGCTGCACAATCCGGCCAAGATATGGCAGGAGGAATACCAATCCAGTTTCGCATGTATTTGGACAGCGCCCCCGTTAAGCGCAAAGATTTCCCGAATCCCCTTCGTGCATGGGCAGCGATTAAAGGAGAGTATAAGTATGTGTACCAGGTGGCGCAAGAAAACCTTTCTATCTTGGCAACGTCTGTGCCATCAGAACGTCTCTTCTCCAACGCGGGCTTGATTAAAAATCAGCTACGAACTCGGCTGTCGGGAAAGTTACTAGAAATACTAGTATTCTTAAGATCATGTGACAACGCTTTGTGGTTTGAATGATGTGTTTTTCTATATGATCTTTATGTGATTTTCTATGCCAAATAACTATGTACCTATAATTTCCATGTCTCAAGACTGATACTGTTTAAGAGATACTTTCCATGATTTTATTCATTAGCTCCTTATTTTTGTTTTGATGCACAATGTGCGGTTAATTTATATTATTTCCGAATGTTTAAAATGTGTTCAAATGTGTTTGAATGTAAATAAATAATTAAATAAAAAAAAAAAAAATGTTCATTCTAAAAATGTCAAAGGTGCAATCTGTTTCTATATAAATTGTTTATTTCTTTGATTAAACCACTCTACATGCAATTAATTACCTCCGTAATTTTTTTTTGTTTTTTTCCGAATATTCAAATGTATTCGAATATTCGAAAATCGATATCGAATTGACATCCCTACAATGCACGTATGACAGACGGCAGGCGAAAAGCTGTCACCAGTATGCAGCAGACGACCTAACCTGATGCAGGAGCTGGTCCACAGCCGACGTGGCGCAGTTACTACCAGCTGTGTACGTAGTTACAAAAAGTTCTGTATCTCAGCTGTTTCTTGAATAATCGAGTTGAAACTTTGAGGAAAACTTCTTCGAGTCTTAAGGAACAACTTTGTCGCTGGAAGTTTTGTCCAGCTGAAACTTCCCCGCATACTTTTTTTCGTTAAAGTTTACAAGTTTGGAAATTATTGCGCTACCACGTTGTCATTAAATATTTATAATTCATGACAAGTAAAACGAATTCTAATCAACTTATCAGCAACGCTAAGGTATTCCCCGATCCCATACCAAGTTTCAAACGATTTCGATAATAATTGGCTGAGAAACAGCGATATTTATGTTTTTAAAATCCATTGGATTTGAGTTTTCAGAAATTACGGTATTTATTTTTTTTCTCGCAAAGTATTAACCGGATAAAAAATTTAAATGAACAAAAAAGATGCGGCTTTTTACTGTCTATAAGCTAGTATTTTTTTAAAAGCGATTTAAGGACTTTTGAAAATCGGCCCCTCGGTCGCGAACTTAGATTCCGTTTCGAGCGTCGGGCGAGTTATTCGATCCGGGTCCTCAATTAGTGTAACCATCTGGATGATAACTTGAAAACAAGGGGATTCAAGTTATATTTCAGGAATAAAAAAAAGAAAATAAAAAAAATTTAATTTTTTTCTATAGAAGTAACATCAGCTAAACCCCCTTGTTTTGGAGTTATCATCCCGATTGTAAGACAAATTGATAACTGCAAATAACTTGTTATGGTATTTTGCAGTTATTTCTAGATAATAGAAATTTTTTCTTTTTTCAATTAGTAATTCCATGGGTTTTTCTATATGGAATTACAAATGGCATCACTAAGCTAAAACCCTTTATGTAATGCCATATATAAAACCATGTGGAATGCCATATAGCTTTTCTGAAAGTTTTACAGAAGTAGTTATTCTACATAGAATTCCGACATTTTTTTAGGTGGGACCTGATGCCCCTCTAGTCCCTCTACTCTATCCACACGGGTGGACGGAGTTCTCTTCCAGAAGTCTTCCCAGACTTGTGAAGTTGGCGCCCGTAAATATTAAATATTAATATTTTGCATCTATTCAGGGCTTAAACGATTCCTCCTTACTTGCGGATTTGTCATCCACTTGAATTTTTATTTGCGGATCAATAGTTTGCGAGATATTTGCAAAATAAAAAGTCGAAAATGGGCGCGGCGCTGAAGTATAAAAAACTTTGTTTTAAGTGCTAAATTGGGTTAAAATCCAATTCTACCTGTACGATTCGATTCCTCCTCATTTGCAGATTACGGAGGTATATAAATTAATGTAATTAAATGTCACAAAGTTTGTAAATGATGAATTTAATTATTGAGTGAGAGAATCTAGTAACTTTTGTCTAGTGACTTTTGGTCCAGTGCTCCGTTCCTGTTGTTCGGTACATGTCGCTTACTCCTTACAGCGGGTTCTACAAAATATTTATCGGAATAGAAAACTTTAGTAGGTATTAATCTATTAATTATCAGTTATAAGTTATTCAGCCTTCGGGTCAATACACACACACACACATACATTACATACTTCAAGCTCAAGGAAAAATTTATTTGTCAATAGGTACAGATTTTTCATCTTAAGAATCTAATATCTGGAATCTATTGTGGCAAATACTGTGGACTGATATTTATTCATTACGCGCGAAATTTTAATATTTGTTGTTATTCAAGAAACAAATAACAACACAACTAAAAAGTAGCAGTACAGCTATAATCATCCCAAGACAAGCCACAGCTAAGCACACAAGTAATAATTTTGTTTGGACAAGTTTTAGAAAACGGCTCAAGCATTCAAATTTCGCGCGTAAATGATCAATCAGGCAAATTGAAGATCAAGTTACCGACCAGTGGAAACGGATCAAAGTGACACAGGCTGTGTTCGCCTAAGGCTTTGTTTGTTATTAGGTTTGTTAAGGTCACGTGATCATTTATCATAAGTGCGAGGGAGACAGCATGATATCAACGTCTCACTCGCACTAATCATAAATGATCACGTGACCTTAACATACTACAAACGGAGCCTATGCAAACACAGCCCCAGTAATAAATTAACAAGTACTTAATTTTAAAAATGTTTATTAAATGGGCTTACACTAGATTGCATAGTCATTAAAAAATGTGTGTGTGTGTGTGTGTGTGTGTGTGTGTGTGTGTGTATTGACCCGAAGGCTGAATAACTTATAACTGATAATTAATAGATTAATACCTACTAAAGTTTTCTATTCCGATAAATATTTTGTAGAACCCGCTGTAAGGAGTAAGCGACATGTACGGAACAACAGGAACGGAGCACTGGACCAAAAGTCACTAGACAAAAGTTACTAGATTCTCTCACTCAATAATTAAATTCATCATTTACAAACTTTGTGACATTTAATTACATTAATTTATATACCTCCGTAATCCGCAAATGAGGAGGAATCGAATCTTACCGGTAGAATTGAATTTTTACCCAATTTAGCACTTAAAACAAAGTTTTTTATACTTCAGCGCCGCGCCCATTTTCGACTTTTTATTTTGCAAATATCTCGCAAACTATTGATCCGCAAATAAAAATTCAAGTGGAGGACAAATCCGCAAGTAAGAAGGAATCGTTTAAGCCCTGAATGGGTGCAAAATATTAATATTTAATATTTACGGGCGCCAACTTCACAAGTCTAGTCTTCCCAATACTCTCATGGTTAGAAAGAGAAAGAGATACGGTATGTATTGCGTTCCCTCTCTGGTCTTGGCGTCAGCCAGCTCGTTAGGCCACGCAGTCTATTTGTATAAGTCTATGTTTGTGCGGCGCTGAAGCCTCATGATGTAAGTCAATAAGATGTGTGACCCCTTACCCAACCGATTAAAACTGAGACTGTTCCTGCTCACATCCGTAATTCCGCCATGTTGGAATTGTGTAGTCTGCTTTGTTTACTTTAAGATATATATGCACTCATGACACTTACTTCAGAACTCGAGTGGTGTAATAAATTAATATTTACAATATGCCATCGTGGTCACTTATATATAAATATTTTTACACGAATAAATAAACAGTCAAACATTTTTTTATCGTAGGTAGGGTATGCTTAGTACATTTCACACAAGACAACGAGAAAAATCCAGAACACTTAACCGTCCCTGGTGATACAAATATATTTGTTTTATCCAAATCAGCTGTTCCAACAATAAAATCAGACTCCATATTCGCTATGCGCCTATGTCAGGTGGCGCCATTGAGTGAGAGAAATTGTCCCTCGCTAAGATCGCCAGAATGCATGGAGTCTTATGGGAAAATTTTTAAATAAATTAAAAAGAAGATCATTAAGAGTGAATGGACCAAATAAATCAGTGATTTGAGTGTGTCTCATGTTAGTGTACAGTAATAAATTTTGTTTGGTGTTGCCATGTGGACTACAAGATTGGAAAAAATGAAAATATGGATTGCGACTATAAGAACACAGCACATTTGATTGCATATACATGCTTACACTTGTGTAAAGCTAAAAAAATACAAGTAATAGATGGAAACGTAGTATAAATGTGTAAAAGTTAACCTAACTTGTCATTAGTATTAATTTTTATTGAACACTGTGTTGTGAGAAATAGATAAATTTAAGCAGTACTTGTGTTTCTCAAGCTCCATACAAGTGCAAGCATGTGTATACACATAGATATGTTGTGTTAGCACAGTCGCAATCCATGTTTATATTTTTCCCAATCTTGTAGTACATATGACAACATCAACCAAAACTTATTACTGTACATTAACGTAATACATGCACACTTAAATCACTGATTCACTTGGTCAATCTATTCTTAATAAACTTTTTTTTAACTTATTAAAAAGTTTTCCTATAAGACTCCATGCATTCTGGCGATTTTAGCGAGGGACAATTTCTCTTACTCGACGGCGCCACCTGACATATAGGCGCATAGCGAATAGCGAATACGTACAGGAGACACTGTATTTTTTTACAAGATTTTTTTTTCATCTAAGAAATAATTTAATCTCATATAGCAATCTCAGATGTGCAACTAAAAGAAAAGTACAGCTTGAAGCTTCACTGAATACAGCAGCCTTTAAAACATTGAAAGCTCTGTGATTATTTAACTATTGTTGTAAATATAAGTAATGATCCCTTTAAAATATTATCTTAAAGTAGAGTTAATTTGTTATCAATTTTTAAATTTTTATTTATTTTTGTTATTGCACTGCGGGCTGTTAATATTTTTATAACTGGATGACAACAATAACAATCAACTAAAATTCATTCATTGATTCAAAAAAAATTATGACATACTTATTGATGATTTTTCTACCATAAATACGTACATTACTTACTTCAAATAATATCTTTCTTAAATCCAGCAATAATTAATTTTTATTGTCTCATCACTATTCAAAATAACTGTTAAATGATGTTTTCTCGTTTTCAGCAACAATTTGTGAGCATCACTTTTAACATTGTAATGTAAGCTAAAACCTTTTTCAAACTATTGACAATCACATATTTTTGAAATACCGCTACATTCGGATTGGCTTAAATCCCAATATGGACGATGTGTGGATGAGGCACGCTATTCTAGAAACTCGGACTCATCGGAAAGTTGCGCCATCACTCACCTTATCTACTTACATCATGTCATATGATACAGCTCGGCTAGGGAGAGAGAGGCTCAGAGAGACCCCCACTCCCCCAGCCCAAGAAAGTATTAAAAAGAAAAAAAAAAAATGCGCATGCGCTCTGGGGGCTTGTGTGCAGTTGATATACATGATAGAGATGAGGTTAGCTTTTAGACCAGTATTATGTATTAATTGTTAATAAAAAAACTAAGCTAATATTTGCAAATGTAAGATAAGCTCAATTTAAATTAGAAAAGGTTCATTTTTTATAAGCCAACGTTGTATCGAAAAAGAAGTGTTTTCCAAAGATATCGGAGGTTTAAAACAAGACAACTTGGTAACTGGTAATAATTTTTTTCTACAAAATTTATGAGGGTTCAATTTAAACAAACTGTGTAATCAGAGGGTGCATTTTTTGTTCTTTCTAACTGAATTTTTTTTTTTTTCTTTTTAATACTTTCTTGGGCTGGGGGAGAGGGGGT
>NW_019379507.1:1049006-1077495 GCF_000648655.2 Copidosoma floridanum | reverse complement strand
AATGTATTGAAATCAAAATTCTGTGTATATAATTAATGAGCATTTAGTTCCACGATTTAATTAAATAAGATTTATGGATAACATTGAAGCCAGAGCGAGAGCAAGTCAGTTAAATATATACATATAGCATGTACTCAGTTGCAGAGTCCAAAGACTCTCAAAAAAGAAAAACTCGTATCGTCGCTTGCTTTGGCTGTGCGTTCAGATATATACAGCTATATAGCCGACATTTCCACTCCTCTCCTCGTAGGCGCACATTCGGTATACCCCTTCCACGCGTCTCCAAAATGTGCGCCTATATGGACATTTCCACGCGAATCCACTCTTCTCATACCCCTACCGTGCTGCTCAAATAAAAAAAAAAATGTGCGCCTGGTTCGGCCGCTTGGCCGCGGCGGGGCGCTCGAACCACTGGAAAAAAGTGGGCACACTCCGTAGCATGGCAGTCAGCAATCTCCCAACTAATCTCTGACAATGTGCGGATGAGGCACGCTATTGGAGAAACTCGGACTCATCAGAAAGTTGCGCCATCACATACCTTATCTACTTACATCATGCTGAAGCCTGAAGCACAAGCAGAAAGAGACAACGCATTGAGCGCATGGGTATCAGTCTCTCTCGCACATTTCCAACGGCGGGGAGGTCGTATAAGCCAGACTTAGTTTACTGACCCTCACCGTTGGCCGTGTAACCTCTTGAGCCTATGAGAGTGAGAGAGAGGTTCGCGTATTTTACTTATCTCTCACTCTAATGGGCTCAAATGGTTACGTGGTACGCATTACGCTCTCCATGTGACCACGGCCTAAGAGCCCATAGTGAGAGAAATGAGCAAATTTTCAGGACTCTTGAGATCTCATAACATTATTGATTGCGTGTTATTGAGTTGAGTAGCGTTATTTTACCAAGTGTAACACGCACATAGTCTATGACTGAAGAACTCATGCGCCGCGTAATCACGCGTCATGTTTTGCGTAAAACCTTTAAGTTACCACTGCATATATTTATAATGATAACCTAATAAAAAATAAATAATAAAAATCGCTTAATAATCAAGTTCATGTAATAAGAAATAAATAAACCTTATTTCAATCAATTAGAATTCAATTACAAGAATAGAAAATGACTAACGAGCTCTATTTAGATTTTCCGTACTAAGTATTTTGACGTGACTTAAAAGTCTACTATGATGTTGTAAATGTTCCCGGGAAGTGACCGAGTTATCCTACCAACAACATGGCGTCCAGTGATTTTGGTGTCATAAAGATATTACGAATAAAGTAGGGGAGTCGGCTTAAAACGCGTCCTGTCGGTAGAAAGAGAGGGCAAATGATGTGATCCTCTATGTATAGGTATACTTCTAAAGTTTTCATGCTTATAGATGGGATGATGGAAGGTCTTTTCGTTCTCTGTCTTTCTCTTATAATGAGACATTTTTACACTTATGCGTTAGGTACTCACTCCTCTACTCTATTAGTTATATCTCTACGGTGTACGCTACTTCTGCATTGAGTGTCGCTATTGTATAAACTGTGGTTTGGTTGTGAGAGTTCTTTCAGATTATCAGGCAAAGAATTCGATGTTAAAAAACTTAATAATAATATAAAATACTTATCATATAAATTTATAAACATTTCGTATGAATACTCAGAGCTCGTATCACTTCCACTTATAACCTTACTTATCTTCATGCGCATTGTTTGGACTTTCTATTACACGGCACTTTCGGCGGCAGCACCATAGAGATATCTCTATGGGCAGCACACAGAAACACAAATAGTGGGAGCAGTGCAATAGATCTCATTGGCTGTTTCAATGCTTCTCGTTCTATTGTGTCGGTCTATTCCGCTCCATGTGATCTGAATCCTTGAGCGGATTCAGCCTCAGATCACGGATCACGGTGCCACAGAAATCGGAATCGTGCCATAAGCATAAGCTTTTTCTACATTCAAGCGTTATATGTATTTTGAATGCATTACCATATAATGATATACGTATGAGTGATAGAATACCGTTTCAGCACCAACTTGTTTGTTTTCAAATCTTATTTTGAAATAATGTGTAAAGTGTTACTAATTTACTGTATTAAAAATAACATTCTGTTTCTATGATTAGTAAAAATAACTTAAGAATTAAAAATAACTAGAGAATAAACATTATACTGATTTTTTTAGCATTTTTTCTCTAGAATTTTGTCAGAGAAAGAGCACATTCTACTGATTCCGGTTTATTGTACCTTATGATATTTTAATAATGTTTAAGAAGTGCACTAAACTTAAAAGTATTGCAATTTACATTTTTATCATGTGTTTCCTATAATTCTGTAATTTGTTTAATTACTCAATCATGTTTCAAATTTCAATGAGGTTATTTTTAGAGTTATAACCCAGTGGTTTTGTATGTAATCGTAATTATTTGGAGTAATAGTGCTTAACTATCTCTCTTACAAAGTTACATTTCAGACCTGATCGAAAAATTGATGTTAAGGATTCTAATTGTTTTTAACACAAGTTTTTATGTACTCTCAAAGATGATTGATAAAGCCTGTAAAAGAGGTTTTGAAAATTTAAATTCTAAAGAGGTTAGATAAAAAGCGTAATATTTAAACGATAAATTATTATTTATATTGTTATAAAATTAAACTACAAGAATTACATTGTTAATATAAATTCGCATGTTTGACAGGTTGACTGTTGGTACGATGAAGAATTAGCTATGAAATTGGAAAATATAACAGTTTTATTGATAAGTGCTGGATATTACCGTGCTAGAATAAAAGGCTTAGGCAATTTTGATAAGGTTTGTAGATTGGTCTACTTTTGTAAGGAAAGTAAATCAAACTAAGTCTTATTTTATATCTTAAAATTTTAATTTTAAAACGTTATAAGGTTTAGTATCTCAATTAGTTCTAACGATGTAACTAAGAATATCAATTAGAAATGGATGTGAAAATTTAGAGAAAAATCTATATTTACATTGAGTAATACAGTAAAGCACTTAAGAGATTGTATTTTAGTTATTCTAAAATAATACCGTCATTTTTCTAATTAATAAAAGGTATGAAGTATCTATGCGAAAAAAATTGAAAACAAAATGCAAGAGTCTTGTTACTCACAGGGAGACCAAACCAATGATTAGTATCAGCCATACGCGTGCGCGTCGTATGCATGCAAGAAAGTCGATGTGTCAGTCATGTGTGCGACGCGGTTGCACGAAACGCATGAAGTGTTAGTCAAAAAAAATCTGTAATGAATAGAAATACTTCTATTACCAGTGCTGAAACATTATTATTTGGTAAAATTTAATTATTTCTAGCAATAATAAAGAGAAAATTTATGATATTACCAATAATATATTTTTTATCTCAAATTTGAGGTTATATGTATTAACTGTGTACTTCAATACCTACACATGTACAATTAATTCTATTTAGCAAAGATTCTTTTGACAAATGAATACTTCATGCTTTGACAAATAAATTTAAGCATTTCAAGTATTAATAAAGAGAAAATTCTATTTATTAAAGATTTTTTTACAAATCAGAACTTCATGCGTTGCATGCGACTGCATTGCACGCATGAATGCAAGTAAAGTTAATGATAACGCGGTCGCATGCAACGCATCAAGTACTTATTTGTCAAAAAATCTTTTGTGCAATTTTATCTTCATTAATACTTGAAATGCTTAAATTTATTTGTCTAAGCATGAAGTATTTATTTGTCAAAAGAATCTTTAATAAATATAATTAATTGTATATGTATAGGTATTGACGTACACAGTTAATACATATAACCTCAAATTTAAGATTCAAAAATATATTATTCGTAATACCATAAATTTTCTCTTTATTATTGCTAGAAATAATTATATTTTACCTAGTTATAATGTTTCAGCACTGGTTATAGAAGTATTTCTATTTATTAGAGTTTTTTTTTGACAAATACTTCATGCGTTGCGTACTACCGCATTGCACGCATCAACTTTACTTGCATTTGTGCGATGCGCGCGCGAATGGCAAATAGGCGCTTCCGTAGTGAGGAAATTGATAACTGCAAAGCTACGCAAAGTGTGCCCACTCTTTTCAACTGGTTCGAGCGCTCTATCGCGGCTAAGTGGCCGAACCAAGCGCACGTTTTTTTTTTTTATTTATCATGAACTATTTAACCCGATTACTTATAGTGTCATAAACAGTCATACATGCTTTAACAAAAAATTAACAATATGAGCACCAATCACCAGGTAACCCGGAGTGCCTACCGGTCACTTTATTAATTAATAAACTATGATTAAACAATACAAATGCCAATCACCAGGTAACTCGAAACGCTTACTGGCTACTTTATTAGTTAATGAATTATTACTTCGTAATAGAAGTGCTCATTTAAAGGCGCTTGTAGGAAACTTAATAAATTAATATAAAAGTAATATATAACGCAAGAGCCAATTACCAAGTTACCCAAAACACTTACTTGCTATATTATATACATATATAGGTTAATAAATTGTAACTTTCTAACACGAGCACATATCATCAGGTAACTAATGGCGCTTACTAGACACTTTCTGGTTTGATAAATTATCATTTCATAACGAAAGCGCTAATCACCAGATAATCCAAGGCACCTTCTGGCCACTTTATTAATTAATAAAGTACGATTAAACAACACAAATATCAATCACCAGATAAATCTCGAGACATATGCAGGTAGCTAAATAAATTATAATAAAAATAATCGTGAACACTACCACTAATAACCAGGTAATCAAAACGCTTATTTTCCATTTTGTTAATTATTAAATGGTAACTTTTAAACATAAGGTGAACCGGAGAGTTTACATGCTATTTTATACATTAATAGAGCACGATTAAATAATAAACCTAATAATTCCAATCACTAGGTTATTTGAGGTGCTGGCTGGCTGCTTAACAAATAAATAAAGAAATATTAAACAACATTAGCACCTATGATCAGGTAACTCAAAATGCTTACTGCTTATACTTTATTAGTTAATCATGTGTCACTTCGTTACACAAGCGCCAAATACTAGGTGACCAAGGACGATGCCTGACTATTTTATTAGTTAATAAAGCCTTACTTGATATCACAAGCGCCTCAGTTGTTTATTTAGTATATTTTTATCGCTTAATGTTTTAATAATCTGTCATAAATTCAAGTGACCTAGGTCACCTATTATTAGGGCTAATGTTATGTATTGTTTTGATTGATTTATTTAGTTGTCCGCTTTTCTAATAAAGTAGTCCGCTTTTGTAATAAAGATCTTTGTCCGCTTTTCTTCTTCTCCACTTTTGGTAAGCTTTCATCACCTTTCTCATCTTAGTCCTACAAGTCTTGTCCCACCACTTCCTTTATCCTAACTTCCATTTCCTCACTACAATTTCTTTTCTCACCACCGATTTATTCACCACTTCCTTTATATTTATCCACACCGTATCCACTGATTTTCCTGGCACCATACAGCTTTCTCTGCACAATCTCTCCGCTTCCTGCCCTAAAGTAGCCGTGTCCTCCACGTCCCATTTATAGACACACCTCTTTCTTGGCTTATCAACGCTGCCTCTGGTCGGCTCCATGAAACTGCCCTGCACATCCACGGTCAATCACAAGGGCATGTGGTCCGAGTCTGCCCTCCCAGCAACCCTAAAACTTCATATCCAGCCCAACGTCTTATCGCTAACTGGTACATAATCGATCACCGAGCTGCGTCTTACCCCTACAAAAGAAAATTCCCCATCTTCGTCCCCCTTACTCCAGCCCTTTATCATTACCAAACCTTTACCCACTATCATTTCCATCATCTGATTTCCTTCGTTACTTACTATTACATCTCTACTTTTTCTTTTTACAAAAAGCCCCTTATCTAGATCTATAAAATCAGCTAAGTTACCCACCCTTATGTTAAAATCCCCTCCAATTACTAACTTCTCGTTTCCGTTGAATTCATAGCTATTTATATAATCTAAAACCTGCCCTAGATCACCTGAGTGGTACACCGACCAAACATTGAATATGCAATTTCTGATCTTTAGCTTAAACATTACAATTTTCCCTTTTATTTACTCTCTGCCTCAATCGCTCTCCATACAAAGTCTTTAAAGCTAGCTTTCAAAAGCCACCCAACGTTTTGGGCCAGCTACGTTTCACACAAGCTAATACAATCGAAATCTTCAACAAAGTTCCAAAAGTCCCTGTCTTTTTTTGCAATACCTGCACAATTCCAATACACACACTTAACCTCACAAGATAACTTACAATTTGCACACTTTACTTTACCTGACTCCGCACCTAAAATCTTACGCCTAATTTTACCTCTTGTGGGTTCTACGCAAAAAACTCTTTTATACTTTAACTAGAACTGTTAATTTCATTTCCCTCACTCACTACACCTGCCGCACAGTTATTCTTCTTTGCCCCTTCTCCTAGTTGTTCTTCAGGTACCGCCTGGCTACTGACCTTGCTGTCCGCCCCCGCTGCCTTCGTACACCTGTTGAAAATTAAATCAGCTTTAACCTCGCTCCACCACTTGAACCATCTTCCATTCAGCCAGAATCCACCTAACTAACTCCTTGCCCTTGTGCCTTACTCTTGATTTCTTCTTACCCACGCATTAACGCTTTTCTGCCTCTCCCTATTCTCAAAACTGAAGTCATTCTCAATGAAATATTTTGACCCCCTCAGCTTATACTTATTTTTCAGAACCTCTGCCTTATCTTCCCCGCTACCAAATTTTACTACAAATACCTTTCCGCTCCTTCACACACTTACCACTTCAACACGTACACCAAGCCTTTCCGAGAGAAACATATTCCCCCCTGTACGAAAATCTCCGTGCAAAATAATACCTCTAATTACAACATTTTCTTGTCGATCCCTCTCGTCCTGTTGTTTAACAAAATTTTTTAACATGGATACATCGCGTTCGGACAGACAACTCCTACCCATACTCGAACCTAGCCCCCTGATACCTTACCTATACTACCGTTACAATCATTCCCTACACTATCCCTTGACAGCACATTACCTACATTTTCTACCTTATCTACCACACCTTCGAAGTGCTCTAGCTTAGCTCTAACTTTTCCCATAAAATCCGCCATTTCTTTCTCCAATGATTCCACTTTCTCCTTCAACCCTACCTCCAAAGCTTTTACGTCTACGCTACTCTTCCAGCGCTACGCTTTCCTCCCTGAATTCTTTAACCCCGACACTACTTCATCCCTCACTTTTCCTAACTCCTCGTTCACCACCTCTCTCTCCTTCACAAATAACTCCTCCACCTTGCGCAACCTCTCTCTCAACGCCAGACAGCCCGAACATTCCACCACATTTTCCTTCTCACTAAACTTCATTCCCCTCGCAAAACTATCCGTGATTGACGTTTTGCACATTTCCTGCCTTCTCCGTCCTCTTGATTTCCGCCACGCACGTCATCAATCCCGAGCTTTTAGACCTTGTGTTTGCTGTACTGGTCAAACCTCCTTCTCCCTTAGTCGCCACCACAACCTTCGAACTCTTCATCAAGCTTTTATTCCTACAGTCTTTTTCCTCTTCTTTATCTCCTTTCTTTCCAAACATACTTTACACGCTCTCAAATACGATAACACACAAAACGCACCTCTAACCTAACCTTACTTCCCCAATAGCCCCACGCCGTTTCTGGCGAAAACACAATTATCCAGACCCGATTAACAAAACGGCAACACAAAAACCGTAAAAGTTTTACAGTAAATCGCAAAAAAGACGAAAAATTGACGGAGCCGAGTACACACGTAACCACTCTCTCCCGCGGTTACTAACCATGTCCGGGATAGGCCTAATAATAAATGTATTTTTTTGAATACACAAGTAAATTGGTGAAATATTTTCCTATATTGGCAACAGCAATCTTCGTACTTGGTCAGCATCCTCTATACGATCAACAGGTCTGTTCACTGATCATTTTGCGGAGGATGACGTGATACAGAACGAAGATAGTACTCTATGCTTGCAGGCTAAAGCAGTGCCCATTGATTGGCGAGTGGTTGAAGCTCAGATTATGGACGAAAAATCTGATCATGAATCTGAGGAAATGGCTGCATGTAATAGTGAAGTAATTTAAATCCTTGCATATTAGAACAAAGCAGTTAGTTGTGGCGTCGAAGATAGCAGTGAATCGTTTGTTACAAAACACTTTAATAATTCATCATATCCTTCGAAAAATAACATTTTTTTTAAAGTCAATGGAAGTGAATCTAACAAAGTTTATTTAGGTCATGAAGTTGATCATGGCAGCAATAATACTCTGAAGGATGTGATGATTGTTAAAGTGGAATCCCAGAAACATGTAAATCAGCGTGTTTAGTCGAAACGACTAAAATTCGTAGACCGCCTCGTGAGCGGTGGAGGATCAACCTCGCAGCACGCCGAAGGTGGCAGCACACCGAGTTCACACAAAATTGATCACATATTCACATATGCAAGCGCCGGTCAATTTCTTTCCTACCTTCATCCTTTTTCTCCTTTTGTTTCAGTCGGTAACATTAATCGCTCTCGCGCCAACTCTCATTATGTCTCTCTCTATACTCTCATTAGCTAGACTTTTTCTCTCCTTCTCTATCATGCACCTACATCTCTATCTCCTTTGCTCTTATTAAGTGTCCTCGGGTCATAGATTTCTCCCCCTCTCTTAATTGCTTATATCATTCTCTCTCGCTCTTTTCCTGGCTTTTCACATAAGGTGTAAGGGATTGATGGGTCCTGACGACTGCAGTGGGTGGAAGAATTAAAAAGGGAAGGGGGGTCTTGTGACTACTTTGGGTGGGCGCGCCGGGTCAGTTCCGAACTATCTGTCTAGACAGAGCGGTCTACAGTTATCAACTGCGATCTCGAGTATCTGGCATAGTTGGGTATTATATTCGTCCTACTGGTTTCTACATCTTTTCTCATCATCATCACGCACACGGGTATCTGGGAGTCACCTTTTTGGGGTTAATTTCTCTCACGCTTTCCTTTTTTTATCATCATCGTCATCTGCATCATCTTCGAGAAGCTCGGCGTGCTGCGAGTAAAGCATGGCGAAAATCCGCTTCACGGACTGTGCGACGTTTGTCGATTCGTGAGTTTTTCGAGACACGTGCGGACGCGCACGTATACGTTTTCTACACACAATACACAAGTACACACTCTTCATTGCAGGAAGTTTATCTTAAAATTTATTGTTCAACCTCACTCGTTTGTATTTTCATTAATTTTTCTTCTCTTGGGTTTTTCTCTTCGGAGTTTTTCCCTTGAGCCACGAAATATATCTTCGTTCGTGGCTCATAATCAGTGCATTTTAAATTTATTTTACTCAGTTCATTCCTATCCTCCGTTCAGATAAATTCAGCAAAATTGTTTTTTTAAGGTGGATTTTGATTAGTCATTTATCAATTGAGTAGTTTTTTTGCGGAAATCCAAAAGCAGAGATAAGTAGAGAGATTGCTAACGCCAATGCTACGATGCGAAACGACTTTTTGGCGCTGATTGGAGCGCCCCGCCGCGGCCAGCCGTCGAACCGGGCGCACATCTTACTACTCGTATCGAACAGTGTGTGCTCGAGAAGAGAAATGGATTCGCGTGAAAATTATCGTATAGGCGCACATTTTGGAGAGACGTGGGGGAGAGACAAAAGAAAAAAAAGGAGCGGGAAAAAAATCAGTTCAATATATATACGATATACTCGGTTGCAGTCAAAAGAGAAAAACACGTGTCGTCGCTTGCTTTTGCTGTGCGTTCAGATATATAGCTATAGTCAACATTTCCACTCCTCTCTTCGTAGACACACATTCGGTATAACCCTTCCACGTCTCTCCAAAATGTGTGCCTATACGATCATTTCCACGCGAATCCATTCCTCTTCTCTTAGGCGCACGCTGTTCGATACGAGTAGTAAGATGTGCGACCCGTTCGACGGCTGGCCGCGGCGGGGCATTCCGATCAGCGCCAGTAAGTCGTTTTGCATCGTAGCATTGGCGTTAGCAATCTCTCTACTCTCCTCTGCCAAAAGTGTCTCAAAGAGTTTGTGCAATGGTCTAAAAATTGGACGATATATCTGGTACGCTTAGGTAAAAGCAGAAAATTTGAGACAGTTATCAGACCGCCGATTTTTATTGGCTTCTCTTTAACTGATAATTGCTTATTACAATTGTTTAAAGACCTCAAAGTAGAGTTAATCAATCTAGAGTTTGAGTTAGCAACTAGTTTTCATAACCAAGATAGCGTCGAGCATTGTAATACGAAATGTCGATGTAGAGGTGGCTTTAGTCCTAATCCAACTTGCCGTATGTATCGTCTAACTTTTAGACATACTTTATTGCCACTCGTCAACATGGGAATGTTTAAACAACGAAATCAAATTTATTAATTAATACGAAACAGACTGAGCATAGTGATAATAAGGTACACTCGTTAGCAGCTGTTGCAAAAATTCACCTGATTTATAATTTGCCAAAACACAAGAACTTTTGCAAGCAGCTGAAATGGTGGAAACATTTTTACCCTTAGACTAATCGAGAAAAAGTGGATTTTGAAACCAAAGGCATTTATGCGAGAAATACTGTTACTTACTTCAGTGGTTACACTGCTAAAAATGCTTAAAAAAAAGCAAATATCCTGATTGTAAAAAAGTATTCACTAAAATTGTAGATGAAGAGGTTACTATACACAGATTTTTTGTCTAAAATTATTTTTCGTCAGTTAGATGCTTATGAACAATATCATATAAGTTTTTGGTCTCAAAGGAAACTAATCAAGTGTCTAAAAATGTTGTAGAAAAAATTATTAATAATGAATTTCCTAAATGGTTTGAGAAAAAAAAATTCGTGCTATCAACATCGAATAGCTGCGTTTAAATTTTTATTAAAAGTAAAAGTATTTAATACTACTCGGGAAAACAGTAAGAAACGTAGAGCTGAAGCAAAACTAGCAATTGTAACAAGTAGTTGTAAAACGAAAATAATAAAAAATGCTCAACTTTTTTCTCAGTATTAAAAATTTAATAATTTAAAATGTTCAAATATCAATTACAGATTTTTTTAACGTTCCTTTTTAAAAAGGTTTTTACCTACATAAAGCACTAAGTTAAAAAAGTATATTTATTTTTTACCAGCAATCAATAGTTTTATAAGTAATTAAGTTTTGACTTAAATAAGTAAAATTTCGTCTTATGTTTAGTATCTAGGGACACTTTTTAAAATTATATATTTATCTTTTTATTCCGACGTATAATTTATGTGCTCTTTTCATTTTTGGATTCTTATCATAGGTAGTTTTCTGCAAATAATTAATTATCAAAAGTTTTCCTCCAATCTCTATGAAGCAGCAAACACGAATTCAAGTGTAAATTTGACTTACTTTCAAACCAGTATGCATGAATAAGTACGTATATACAAAGATGTCGGTGTAAATATGTGTGTAGATGTGTCTATATATAAATATGTGGTGAACACTTAAAAGTGCTTTATAATTAGACAATTGTCTACTGACGCATTTGTGATAAAACAAAAACTTAAATTTTAATTTTAAAAAACAAAATAAAGTTGTCCAGAAAGAGAGAATTTTAATGGCTTCATGGTAAAAAATAAAATGTACCAACTATACTGTAACCAATAATTTGTTAATCTTATTTTTCTCTGTTTATAACTAACGTAATGTAAAAAAATTTCGGTAACCATCTGTATAACATTACAGCCATTATGTATTATAGGAAAAAGGGTTTATTGTTAGCACATAATGAAATTTTTATTTGTTTTTGAAATCCATACTGTAAGTATAAGTGGTAGTAACCACAAGGTAAAAATTAGAAATGTAAATACTAGCTAAAAATCTGATACGTAAATGCAGATAACTGTTAATGTATAATTAGATGTACGTTCTACCTTGCTGGTGACAATCTTATTTGATATTGTTGTAATAAATGTAAGTTTTCTTGTGCCTTTTCTCTCTCTCAGATTAGATGTTTATAATTTCTTGGGAGTTCTGAAATGTATGAATTAAATTCATATCCCAAGAAATTATTTCATTATTATGAAATTATAAAATGGCCTTGCCAACGAGAAGTATCAACTTATAAAATTATTTCATACAATTAGTATTAAAACATAATGATTTAGACGTATCGGAAATAAAATGTTTACAACATATTATATAAGTTTAAATAAAACATAAATAAAAGAATATTAACCAGAATGATGCATTGTATTGAAAAAAAAAAATATACCGTCAGTTGAAATCGATCCTAAGATTGCAAAACGATTTGAGAAATGGCATAAGCCTTAGCCATCTTAGCTATTGGGGCTCCGGAAAATACAAATCTTGAAGTCACATATGTTAAGTGATAGCCTCCGGAGCTTGTCCTACAATTCATATCAATTATGATGAGGAAAAATAATAAATTGGTGATCATAGCTAAACGTACATCCTTAAAAAAAAGCTAAATATTTTTTCAAAATACGAATGAATTTCAAAATAAGTATTAAAAGTACGGGATGAATAATATAAATAAATAAAAAATGTCTTCTAATCAAAAGTCTGTGCGCTTAATTATGAGTATTTAGTTCCCCGATTTAAGTAAATAAGATTGATTGATAACATTCAAGCCAGAGCCAGAGCGAGAGCAAGAGTCAGTTGAATGTATAGCACATACTGGGTTATGGTCGGTAGATAGGCTATGCCGGTTCTGGAACGACTGTTCCAGTTCCGGCGCCGATTTTGGCACAGCTAGCCTCTCCCCTCTGGCGTTCTTGGAATGGCTGCACTAGAACTGGCGCCAACTGTAGGACAGGTAGCCCCCCTACCGCCGACGTTCTTTGCTTGCTCCCCCTCGCTAGGTGTTTTAGTGCCGGCTGGCATTACTTCGCTCAGCGTTCTCAACTTGATAGGGGCTCATGATGTTGCTCGTGTTCTCAACTTAAGGGTGGCTCAAGCTACTACAAGTGATGTTAAATTTTTCAAGTCCTTCTACTTCTTGAATCTATGATAACTTTGTTGCATGCAAGTCTTCAATAGCTCAGTCAGCAACTGACTATTTCATTGACATAAATTAGTTAGCTTCTTCTTAAACTGTTGAAGACTTGCACTTCACATTTTATTTTTATTTTTATTGATAAAAATAATAGTGTTTTTATTGAAACTTAATGATAGTGTTTATTTTTTTGATTGAATATTTCCATACTTCTGTTTTCATAAATTGTAAATGAGTATTAAGGAAAGGCATTGAAAGGATAATCAAAATAAACATAATGTATTAGTTGACAATATTTATTCATAATGAATTTTATCCATCAGTAAATAGTAAAATTTTGTACACTATCTTTTATCAAGCCCTGTACTATCGACAACATCTTCAGAAATATTTAACTGTGAGCATAATACTCCACATTTAAGTAGTTCGTGTGTTCAATAATACATATTACTGTCTTGTCCTACGGTTTTTGAAGATAAGATGTTACTAAACCATTTTTTCCAATAAGCACGCTTTGTACAGAGCATAAAATAGTGGTGTATTTTTTAAATGCATTTGTAAGACACATGAGAGAAGAGTCTTCATTTTCAAGTTCGTCCAAGGAAGGACACACTCGAAAACAAATCGTGAGCTTCACGTCCTAATATTGAGCTAACAAACTTAGCTTCCTTATTACCATGCACATATATTCTTCTAAAATTTTTTGCAAGGATAACAAAATGATACTTTTAATTTTCCATGGTGATGTCACCTTCATATCACTCAATCCCATGACCCTACAGAGTACGATAATTGTTGTATTTTCTCACATCATGAGGTAAATCGTTAAATGCGTCAGAAGGTTTCATTAACCTATGCCCCACAACGTTTCCTTGCAGTGATACTACTCCAACTTCTTTTGGTATGAATTTTTCATTAGTATTGTAAAAGCCTTGGATATCTATTTTGTAGTCCATGTTGTTTCAATCACTGCACTTTTTTATAAATGTTACTTAAAGAAAAAAAGATTTTCCTTTCGTAAGGAAACTACGAATTGCGTTTTTAATTTGAAAAATGAAAACAAAGATTCTTTTCTAGTCTGCACTGATACTAAAAAGCTTTATTTTTTCTTCGCTTGCGCTCGTACCACTTTTCCACTTCGTAAAAAACTAAGAGAAAACTGTTACTGGACTTGTAATTAGAATTTCGAATTATCCTAGCTAGCCACATCTTCACACCTTTTCTTTTTGCTGTAGAAGAATACAAGGTCACTAAATAAACAATTTTTTTTATAAACTCAAATGCTATATATAAAATTTTTGTATTAATATCTTAATTCTTGGTACAATTAACAATTTTTAATTTACAATGTACAATTTACAATTCAAAATTCACAAAGTGGTTTTTCGTAGATTTTTTTTTTTTATAATCTTACGTAATTCATATATTATTTCTGGTGATTGATTTTTTTTTTTTCATGATCTTACTTCACGTATTATCTCTATTTCTGGTGTGAAGGTCTGTCTTCAATTAAATTAATTAATAGCGGAGCTTGTCTAGCAGGCACTTTTTTGACTGGGGACATTGTCAAGTCAATCATTTGAATGAGTTTACCTGTAGCTGAGGCGTCTGCTGCTGCTGTTTTTATTGTCGCTGCTACTGTTGTTACAGCTACTAAGAAAAAAAAAGAAAAAAACGAAACCGATAAATAAAACAAATTGCATTCAATCATGTACATATAAATGGAACTAGCAACATCTTACCTGATTGTTGATCCATCTATTCAGGTGACTCCTACGGCTCGAACAGGGCTTGCGCAAATGACTGCGCTGATCGTAATGACAAAGCTTCAGCTCCCGCGAAAAAAGTTACCTCAAAGGAGTTGTCCAAAGCGGGAGTTGATATTTCTCTTCTAACTCCGTCAACAGCGGTGGGCTCTAATCCTTCTGATGATGCAATAGACTCTGCTGTTGAAATTGAAAAAAAAAAAAACTAAAACCTAACTAAATAAATCAGTTACAGTATTTCATAAACATAAAAAATGTATCAAGTTATCTCTTACCTGATGGCTGAACAGCCAACTATGGCTCGTTTTCAAATTGAGCAGTGAATGACGGCGTTAGCGATACTGGTAACTTCAACGACATCATAGACTCTGCTGCTAGAAAAAAATTATTTAGTTAAATCAAATCAAACTTTATTCTTACATGTATATTATGAATGAAGTCATCTCTTACCTAATGGTTGAGCAGCCAACTGAGGCTCGTTTCCGAAATGTGCTGTAAACGACTGCGCTGGTGATGTTGATGACTCCCACGGTTCGAGTATTGTTTGCACAAATGATTGTGCTGAAGGTAAAATATAAACTTTTTCAATACAGGCTGGTTCTGATGCCTCTACAGCAAGCAGGTTGTTGCAAGTATTTTTTTCATTACTAGGTGGTGTGAAAGGAAAACTTAGAATGTCTTTAAACTAAGATATTCGAGATACTTGGCTGAAGTAGCTGAAGTACCTGTCCTGGAGGTAGATTTGAAATGGATCTGATGATCCTCCATCCTGTAGTGCAACTGACGTATCTTCGAGCGGTATCAAGTTTAAAAATTGCCACGTATCGTCTTTCTCACTTGTAGACTAGTACCCTCTATAGCAAATGTAAATAAAGAGTTAAAAATTTTCCGTCAACCAGTGTCAAGGAATAAATAAATATTTTTTGGGAAAGCAATCTGTTTTTATTTTTTTTTGAACAGCTATGCCAAACTGCTGTGAGAATAGAGATAGACTCAAGGAGGGGAACTTATCTTCATTAATGGTATAATTTTGGAAAAGCCGATGAAAGAAAATTTGACTGAGTATTGCAGGTGTGCACTATCTTTATCTTTGATGTATAGTATTATGGAAAAATGTTATGGGCTAATAAAGAATTCGATTGGCTCAGAGTCAAGATGCTACAGGTACAGGTACAGAGAGAGAAAGAGAGATGAGCGAAGACGGAGCGTTGAGTATGATACAGATGCGTTGTGTAACAAAAACTTTTACATTTCATACGACTTTCAGTCAAGACTCAGAGGTGCATGTTTTGAACTAAAGATTCTCATAAAGACTTCCAATATTTTCACGTAGGCGTAGTATAGGCGTATGAGCCTTTTCACTTCCAAAAATTTTATAAGTTTCCTATTGCTTTATTTTTAACTTTCACACGGTGTTCCATTAAGTATCCTGGATGCGTTTGATTTTATACCGGGGGTTTGAGACATCACTGCTCTGTTTTGTACGTAGGTACATGCGTCGTTTTTCTTGATTGCTGAAATGAAAAATTTTGAGCTTCCCACAGTATTGATTTAGCCTTCTATATACTAGTTGATTTTTATGAGCTACTAACGTTATACAATTTTCTCTGATAAATAGATGACCAATATATACATACGTATAGGTATACATGTAGGCGGTATTGTTGTAGCTAGCCACACATGACTACCCACACGGTAAGAGAGAAAGAAAAAAAGAAAAAGAAACGCTAACACATAGGCATTCAAATTTTATACCTGTACTTTTGAGCTACAAAAGAGGCATAAAAAAAAAATTAAACAGGTGGTTATACCTACACACATATGGAGGGAGTTGGGGATCGGCGGACGGCGTTAGTGTCTTTAGCGAGCGCGTCATCTTCCGTCTCCTTTTCTTTGCTATGGCGCTCTGGTCTTCTCTTCTCCAGAGAAGAGAGTTAGACTAGCCTAAGCGTTCGAGTGGTAAACTCCTCTCCAACAAAAGCCAAGCATTCGTGCATAACTTAAGTATTCGTACTTATAATGCCAGCATTTGTGCTATATTCAGTATTCGATAGTTTTATGCGTCGCGAAACATCACGTCGGATTTCTCTTGTCGTGTGTGGCAAACATTTATTTCTGTTATTTCTTAAATTTGAATTGATACAAGATCTCTCCGAAAAGATTGTAGCGCATGTTAGATTAATTTGTACTTCAAGTGAAATAAGGGCACTAGCTAAAGCTCTGTGTTTCTTTCTGATAAATATAATTATTTTCTCTATATTTCCATTGTTAAGAATTTCGTTAATGTAAAATTGCAAATGTTGTCGCTGTCAAATTCTTTTTTTTTTTTTTCATACATGTATCATGAGTTTGCCTTAAGATTAAACTTAGTTCGTGTTTTTGTCAGAAAAACGAATAAAAATAAAATAATCATGTATACTGCTCAGTATTTTAAAGACTACGCTAATGATATATGGCAGCTGCAAAGACGGATTTCAAGGGAAAGTGCCGATGCTGCAAATGTACAGGAAATAATGAATATGGGATGCATAGTTCTACATAAGACTGAAATTATAAGCAAACGTTTGGATGTATCAACTTCTGACAGACAAAAATTTCAAGCTTTAATGACTTTGTTGAAGACTGGTATGCGCTTACTTCATGATCATTTAGAAGTTCTACTGTCTAAGGAAGCAATCAAAAATGATGCAGTTGAATATGAGAATGTTGAATTAAATGTGCATGAAAAAGTTGCTGTTGCAATGAGAGCACTCAAAAATTAATTACTTACTTTTAGAATAACGTCGGGTGCTGGGATAATACCAACAGCAGCAGGAGTTTCTGATAATAGTCAAAATGTATCAGCAGCGAATCAGACTGCATCTCTTAGCTATGATGATGTAAACAGCGCATTTGAAAACTGTATCAGGACAGCGGTAATTTCGAATTTAAAATATGTAGATAAGGAAAAATTTTTTAAAGATTGCAAAGTTCTCTTTATTAGATGAATACAGCAAACGCTTGAAGAGTGTAACAACTTGTAAGTGAATGTAGTTTAAGCAGCTGAGTTTTACAAAAGTAAGTGAGGATGTTGAAAATGTTGACATTAAATATTTCAATACAAAATAAAAAATCATTTATCAAACAAATAATATAAGTGAGTGGTCTGAAACAAATGTGCAACAACCAATTGAAAGAGATATGGAAGATTTTTGGGACAAGGAATCAGGATGGTCCTCGCTTTCAATAATTAACTTAGTTGTCAATATAAATGAATTGAACCTTATGAGAGGTAGCTCTTTTATTGATGTACCAAAATTTATTCAAAATAAAAAAGCATGCATAATGATATGATGAATAATGATATACAGTGTTTCAATTGGGCCATTTTATCAGCAATGCATCACATAAAACATAATGCACATCGTGTCACCAATTATATTCAATATTCTAATGAATGTAACTTTGACGGAATAGACTTTCTAGTAAATCCTAAGAAAATGAAAAAATTTGAGAAAAAACGATATTTTAATAAATTTATATTTTTTGAAGAAAAAAGGACGAGTTTATACGGTGCTCTCTAATCATTTAACTGACAAAAAAGCATGTTAATATTTTGCTAGTTAAAAGTTTTTATGCGGAAGAGAATGAAAAAACATAAGTACCATTATGTCTAGATATTAAGTCTTTCCTGCTTAGGAAGTAATCATTTATCACATCATGCATATGCAACAAACATATGTGACCAATGCCTCCACTACTTCTAGACGATTAAAAAATTAGAAGCTCATAGAGTTAGTTGTAGAAATATTAGCAAATGCAAGATAATACTTCCAAATAAACGAAACAAAAATAATTGTATACTTGAATTAAAAAATTTTTTGTACGAAAATTGGGTACCGTTCGTTGTGTATGCTGATTTAAAATGTTTGCTAGAAACTATTGAAAACGAACGTGCATATTAACATCATAAGGCATTAATTATTAAATATTATATAGAGTGTAGTTAGAAGAACAAATAGAATGCGAAAAAGCAATGTTTTGCCATATTTGCAATGAAATAGTTGGTCTAAACCCAAACGACCAAAAAGTTTGAGATTATGATCATCTTACAAGGCAGTAAATACAAAGTATGCAATGCCGCACATAATAAATGTAATTTAAATTTTCAAGACTCAAGGATAATTCCAGTAATTTTTTACAATTGAAGCGGAAATGATTCATATGGGTTTTCTATGGAACGAATTAAATTATTAAAAAGAAAGGAAGTGTTTCCTTATAATTAAACCTCTTCCTATGAAAAACTCCAAGATAGTCTTCCTCCAAAAAACTGCTTCTATAGTAGTTTGTATGAGGCTCATATAAATGACTAGCAGCCCCCCTGTCTTGGCTTCGCCCGAGACTTGCCAACTGAAACACCGCAGTGTTTTGACATGTAATGTGAAACGTTTTCAGATAAAAATTTTTGATCTATTTCTGACACTTCTCAAAATAAAAATCTTCTTATTAAAGACATACTAGTTCGGAACTCATACAGTGTATTTGGTCAAATACTAAGCTGTAAAAAAAATTGAAATTGAATGACAAAAATTTAATTTCGCTGAAAAGTACAGTACGTTCCTTATGTCATAAAATAATCATTGGCCCTAAGGGACCGTTGATTTGCAGTTTCTCCCGTATAATCTATAAACAAGGCTATTTTTTAAAGCTGTAAAGATTTAAAACTCGCAAAAAATATATAATTAAATAAAAATTTCTTCTCTTTTCTCACAACTTCATTACCTCAGGAACAACGTCCTGGAGCTTAATCTCTACATTTTTTATCGCCACAAAAATACAAATACACATTCTACGTATTTAAAAATCTGAAAGATTCAAGATATACCTATGAGGGTTATAGTGAAAAGCTAATCTCTCACTTCAGAAATTCTTCATTTATCGATTTTAATGCTGCTTTACTCTCGATAAATGTTCAGCGTCATTTTCTTGACGCCTAAGATTGTATTCATTAGATGCATTAGAAGTTTTCCTTCCAATTCAACTTCGTACGACTTTTGTAAGCCCTAAAATCTATTTTTTTCAACTTTATTAGGTTGTAATGTATTTGTTGGCAAGGTAGTTCAAAGTCCGATTATCCTGAAAAGAACCGGTGAGATTCTTGAGTAAACTTTCTTGACTGAAATTTTCAGCAAACGTGATTGCTTTTTTACTTCAGAGTGATCTTTCCTGGCCTGTTATTGTAGCACCACACTGATCAGAAGGAAAATTACAACGTTGGAAGCTTGAAAGCTAGTTGTAGAGCTCTTTCCCAACGTCTCCTAATACAACGTCAAAGTCGCTGATGTCTAAAGCACGTTTTTTTTTGTAGACTCACTTGTTTTGGTGATCTCAGGTGGAGATATCGTTGGCCTAAGTTTATTTTTCCTTCATAACTGTTATGTTTTCCCAGTGAAGATTTTAGAGAGGATCGATGATTCCTGGTTGAATGCTTAGAGTCAAGAGGATAATATAGGGTTGTCGGTCACTGAAGTTCTCAACCTTGCGACGAACAACTCCGTTCGTGACGTCTGCCAGTGAATGACTGACTTGGTTTAATAGTGGCCGGCTTTACATAGTATTTTAGTCGACGAATCGTTTCTGGAAATGGTAGTAAAAATGTATTTGTTGGGAAGGTAGTTTAAACTTAGAGGTCCTTAAAAGAACCAATGAGATTGATGGTTACGTAGAGAACGTAAATTTTTAGAATGGCCCTGAAAAGGTCCTGTGGTGAAATTTCCAGTTATTCTTTATTGTTATTGTTGATGATAAAGAGCAGTCTATGGGTAGCTTGACCCTCAACTTTTGAGTCTCTATGTACGGAGATCGTACTGAAGGTAGGTACTCTGCTGACCAAAGATTACCTCGTCTTCAGGTAGTTTTTCGGATAACTAACCGCTCATCGTTAGTCGGGAAAGTAGGCTTGGAGAATACCTTCTCTGTAGGTATGCTATTAGAATGACCACTAAGAAGGAGGCCGTTATGGCTGCCCGTACTCTTTAGGGCTGTTTTTATTTGGAGTAAAAAAAAAAAATCAATCGGTAATGACCTTCCCTGTCTACAGCCCTCAGGTGAGATCTCAGGTAACTATTTCATGTTGAAAACTCATCTAAAATCTCAATTGAAATTTCTTAACAAGTATCCTTACTAAAAAATTTTTTTTGATTCATTTCTTAGTATTAAAGTTGCCCCATCGCACTTAAAATTTCTCACATGAAGATTTAAGAAAGTTATTTTATTTGCGATAAATTGAGATTAAACACTTATCAAGATGTGTTTTTGGATGTACCATCTAAATGGCAACACCAACAGCGCACCCTTGAATGCTGTAAAAGTAATTTTGAAATTTTTTTTAGTAAGAATACTGTTATAATTTTAACTTACGCAGTTAATAAAGGATAGCAGTGGATAAAATAAACTGATACTTATACAGTGAAGATTCGTTACATTGTTTCTAATACATACAAGTGGCCATGAACAGAGAACCATGCTCGACAGGTTTCCTCTTCATCCTTTATCCGTGAGAAAGGGCCATGGAACATTTAGCAGTCCCTGTTGTCCATGAGACACGTCTTTGTGCCCCCCCTCAGAATCCGTGGGGCCTGCGACAGTCACCCGGGCTTTCACCGGATCGGAACTGCCGGCGGATTCCCTCAGAGAGGTTACCACCTGGGGTACTGGTTTTGCATCGACGTGTTTCATGTTGGCATCTTTTTAAATGTCGTACTGACTCGCAAAGGCCAGCACTACCCTTTTTTCTAAAAATAAATATTTGAAAAGAGTTAAAACCAGTGCAGCGGATCTCTGTGTTACCAGAGAGAACCACTACTTGCTCGGGCTGGCCGGGAGTCGCCACTCTCCCTCAATCCCACCCGCGGAGACAGCTCTGGCGTTGAGTAACAAGTCTAAGAATGGTGTTTTTGAGTTATGTATGTATATGTTAGTGTACTACAGTTATCCCAGCAAGACGAGCGGCAGGCGTATAGTCCCATGACCGCGCAGACAACCCGACAAAACGATCTGGCGTAAAGCACTAAGATGCCGCCATATAGCCTCCTCAGTGGTAGTAAGCCTAGATTAGTCAGCCTACCACGTCTTTTTTGTTTATAAGGCGTACAGTCATATGAGATGTGGTTACCCAGACTAATCGGGCCTCATCGTCTGGCTTCACCCGCCGCCAGACCTCGAACGCAAGCCCGAAAAAGGCCCCACCACCCGCAACTCGGAACAATCCGTACGTATCCCTGTGTTTGTTTAGTGAGAGTGTGATGCATGTATCTGAGAAGAATGTTATAACCGTCGTTTACTTCTATACACGACGGGGTGCTAGTTTTAGTTTTTGTTGGTCTGCATCGAGCATACAGGCATCACTTATGGCGGCAGCACAAAGCGAATAACAAGGAGCACAAGCAGGGCCGGCCCATGCATCCACACCGATGAAGACAGAGGGAACGAGTCTTCCCTCCACACTGCTACAGATACACACGCCAACGCCGTACACGCCCCTCAATCGACGCCCACGACCACCACAGGAGAGAGCCACCCCAACTGCTCATCGTCTCCTCATATATTAAGAGGATGCCCGTATACGCCACCTGGGGAAGCGCCCGGTATGGAGAAACTAGCAAAACTCCACCCGGGACTACTACAACTACTACTACTACTACTACTCCCGGGTGGGGTTTTCGCTAGTTTCTCCATACCGGGCGCTTCCCCGGGTGGCGGATAGGGGCATCCTCTTAAAATATGAGGTGACGACGGGCAGCTGGGGTGGCTCTCTGTGGTGTTGGTCGGGGGCGTGGATCGGAAGGCGTGTGTGGCGTTGGCGTGTGTATCTGCGGCGATGTGGACGGGAGACTAGTGCCCCATGTCTCCATCGGTGTGGATGCATGGGCCGGCTCGGCTTGTGCTCCTTGTTCTTCGCTTTTTGCTGCTTCCGTGGGTGGCACTTCATTGTTTAATGCGGGCCAACAAAAACTAGCACCCGTTGTGTGTAGAAGTAAGCGGCGGTTAAAACATTCTCCTCAGATACATGCATCACACACTCTCACTAAACAAACACAGGGACACTCACGGATTGTTCGGGGTTGCGTGTGGCGGGTCCTTTTCCAGGCTTGCGTTGGAGGCCTGGCGGCGGGTAAAGCCGGATGATGAGGCCCGGGTAAGTCTGGGTAACCACATCTGATATGGCTGTACGCCTCATAAATAAAAAAGACGTGGTGGGCCGACTAATCTAGGCTTACTACCACTGAGGAGGCTATATGGCGGCACCTTAGTGCCTTACGCCAGCCCGTTTTGTTGGGTTGTCTGCGCGGTCGTGGGGCTATACACCTGCCGCTCGTCTCGCTGAAATGACCGTTGTGTACCAACATATACATACATTAAACACGAACACCATGCTTACACTTGTTACTCAACGCCAGGGCAGTCTCCGCGGGTGGGACTGAGGGAAAGTGGTGACTCCCGGCTGGCCCGAGCAAGTAGCGGTTCTCTCTGGTAACAGAGAGGGCTGCTGCCCTGGTTTTAACCCTTTCCAAATACTTATTTCTAGAATAAAAGGGTAGTGCTGGCCTTCGTGGGTCAGTACGCCATTAAAAAAGATGCCAAAATGAAAAACGTCGATGCAAAACTAGTACCCCCGGCGGTAACCTTGCTGAGGGAATCTGCTGGCAGTTCCGATCCGGTAAAAGCCCGGTGACTGTCGCAGGCCCCACGGTTTTTGGGGGGGGGGGGGCACAAAGACGTGTCTCATGGCCATCAGGGACTGCTTAATGTTCCATGGCCCTTTCTAACGGACAAAGGACGAAAAGGAAGTCTGTCGAGCATAGGCATTAACGACAACGTGGACAGCAACGTGTCAGTATTTAGCCACCAGACCCAGGAGGAGCTTGCCTCTAAAGAAGAAAGTGGTGCTAAGCTCAGAGTAAAGTGACAGCAAGTGGCTGATGAAGTCGAATCAGCAACGAAAGATATTACAGAGACGCTACAATTAATCAATGATAAGTACGGTAACACAGCGAATACTGTTAAGAATGAGCTTAAAGCTGCGCTTAAACGCCTTCAAGATGCAGAGGTGCTAAGAAAAGGCCTTCTTCATAAAAAAAAAGTGTGTGCAAACGCTTGGAAGTTGTCGTTCGAAATCCTGCAGTGGAGGGAACAAAGGCGAGATAATTTCCGACGGCATGTACAGAAAAGAACCCTGAACACTGCCTTAAAGGAAATAGAACGAAGTAAAAGAAACAGGAGCCCATCGGACAGCCCTAAGAGACGCCAGAAAACCATGCCTTCAAAGAAAAAGAAAACAGGCAGTGGCAAACAAGACGAAATTCTCCTGAATGCAAAAACAAGCCAGACGAAAAAAGTGGATGCGACAACAACAGTAGTAGTGAAGATGGCCGAAGGGCAGACCTTTGCAAAGGTTCTGAGGACGATGAAGGAGAACTTTGACCCTGATAAGGCTAATATGGCAGTCCAAAGTGTTGTCACTACAAAAAAAGGAGATATACTTATTAAGGCCAAAGGTGTAGAGAATGCTACTGCATTCTCACAGAAAATTGAGATGTCGATAGCTGGACAGGGTACTGTCAAAATAAGCAACAGAAAAGTGACATTAGAGGTCCGAGACCTGGATGCCATTATAGAGGAAGAAGAGGTCAAAGAGGCTTTCGCTAGGACTTTTGGACATCAGAGCCAGAAGCCAGAAGTAGCTCTCTTAAAGCCAAATGCTAGAGGACAGAGGCTGGCGTTGATAAAGGTGGACAAAGCAACTGCCAGACAAGTAGAAGAGGAAGGCAGGTTACGAGTTGGCTTCGTAAGCTGCCGAATACGAAGAAGAATCGAAGTAACAAGATGTTACAAATGCCTGGGATATGGACACGTCTCAGGCAACTGTAAGAATGAAAACAGATCCAAGCTTTGCTTCCGGTGTGGAAGCTCAAACCACCGGAAGAAAGAGTGTCCAGGCCCAGCACGGTGCTTCGTTTGCCCAACAAGGGACAACAAGCACGAAGCAGGCAGTGGGAGCTGCCCTTTATTTAGAAGAGCCCTAAAAGAGGCCAGGGATAAGACCCAAGCAGGGTCAAAATAAGCCAAAAAAGCCTTGAGTTGAAAGACAGACTTACGTGGACCCACGCTGCGCTAGGTACTTTTTACCTATCAGCAAGGGAAAGCATTAAGCTTATAGTGGTACCGGCTAAGTAGGTGGCCTACTATGAAGCTCTAGACAAGGTGCTGGTCCTCAGGGACCCCGAGTCCTTTTCAGGACCCGAGAGCATTAGCACCTCTAGCAAATGGGTTTTAGTGGGCATGGGTGGTCTAATAAAAAAAAATCCACCGAGTGCCACACTACTGCTGTCCCTACGGTGTGCCTCAATGCATTTTTCCTCCCTCCACGAAAAAAAAAAAAAAATACTACTACTGCTACCACTATTTCTACCACTACTTCTTATCACGCAGCACTCCTGTTTCTGTAAAGAGGAAAAATAAGGAGGGTTACCAAAGCCGCGGACACTGCTCGTCTCGTCCGTCTTCTTGTTGTCTTGTTGTTCTCTTTTTGCGACCTCTGATTCGCGCACCTGTAAGGAAGGAAGAATGGCGACGCGCACGATCTCTTTTTCTTCCACGAAAACAACCCAGCCAACAAAACTCTATCTCACTAAAAACCTCGCTAACACTCTCCGCTTACGATGGCTCCTTACTCGAGACTGGATCAGCCCATTCCGCTGCAACAGCAGCGCATACCTCTCAGCCCAATTTTTCTCTTTCCCGCATTGTTTACGCCAGCTCTTTTTGGTGAGTTCTCTGCTCCGCTCATTGTATTGTATGCCTGCTGCTTGTCGCGCTGGGGCACTTGTAGTTTGCCTACTTAAACATTTACTACTCACAATCACTACTTTCACAATTTTTTTACACAAGGCTTTGGAAGTCTCCGTAGGTGGTACTTAGAAAGAGTGGCGACTTCTGGCCAGCCCAAGCAAGTATCATTCTTCTCTGGAAACAGAAGGCTGCTGCCGTGATTTTAATTCTTTTCAAATCTGTATTTAAAAAAAGGATAGTGCCGGCCTGCGCGGGTCAGTACGTCACGAAAAATGATGCCTAAATGAAAGAGAGCTGGCTCCACTGCAGAGTATCCTTGTTTCTGACCCCGGTGGTCGATCTGAGCTCAACTTGGAGGCCGAGTTTCAAAAAAGTACCGACATTGTATAGGAGCCTCTTGCCAGGGAGATGATAGACCTCAGGGCGCTAATGGTAAATTACCCAACACGGCGAGGACCAGAAAGACCTTGTCGGGCTGGTGGCAACAGCTGTAGGCGCCTTTAAACGTCACCAGGCTCAGATTGACAAGCTATGGAGCTAGTGGAACCACTCACGAGTTGTTTCGATTTGTGTGTGGAGGGGATTCTCTCTGACTGGCGTAGGGGCCCTGGCAGTGGGTGAAGCTGGACGATGAGGCTCAGTTAAGTCTGCGTAACCACATCTAGATTCTCTAAAGAGAGAATCTTATTCGGGAATTTTACAGGAAAATGATAAATATAACGAACGAAAAAAAAAGGTACCAGTACCGGAAATAGAGTTAATGGCACAACAAAGGCTTGTGAAAAGTGATGATAGGACTATTTAAGTTAGAATCGAGCGAAATTTGAAAGAAAAATCAAGCAGGGAGAAATGATACCGAATCATTAAATGTTCAAGAAAATAAATGTTGGGCAAAGAGGAAAGACAAAGAGAATTATAGCAACAGAGAGGAACAACGTACCAGACAAAGAGCAAACATGCAAGCTCAGGTTGAAGGGATAATGAAACTTGGCAACACATCAAACTCCAACGAAGAAGAAATAGGGCACGTACTCGAACTAATAGAATTTAACTTGCTCGTATTCGGCCTAGTAGGTGAACCACTGAAAGCAACTAATTTATTAAAACACAGAATACAAACAATAATAGATAGACCCATAACTGCAAAAAGGGTCAGATACCCTGTAAAATTAAGGGAACAATGCAGACAAAACTGGACAAATTATTGAAAGAAGGTACAATCGAGCCATCAAAATCACCACATAGCTCAGCATAGCGTAGATCGTGCTGAAAAATGCAGGACCAAATGAAGAAAAATGCTGGAGAGTAGTCACTGATATAAGGTTGTTGAATGAAGTAACTGTTGGCTCATGCTAGCCGTTACCATTTCAAAATAAAATTTTAAAAAATTTGGTGGCTGCGCGATGTATAACTGTAATCGACTTGAAGAGCGGATTTTTTCAGGTGGAAACACACATGGATAACGCTTATAAGATCGCATTCTCATGCCCACAAGGGCACTACCAATGTAAAAGAATGTCGATGGGATGCTACGAAACACCAAATACCATTATGCGAGTGATAACACTAGCACTCGCAGGACTGCAGGACCAGGAAATTGAAATATACATGGATTATATCATGGTATTTGGAAAAAACTTGAAATACCATGGAATGCGTTTAAGAGACTGTTGCAAAGGCTATTAGATGCAACTTTTACAAGAGAGCCAAAGAAATGCTAATTTTTCAAGCGAGAGGCAAAAGTACTGGGACACTTTGTAGGGAATGAAAAAATAAAGACAAATCGACAGACAAACAAGGCTGTGAAAGAATTCCTGGGGTTGACGAATGCCAAGAAAATAAAAAGTTTCTCGGGCTCTTGAGATACGAAAGATGGCTTATAAGGGAATATGCAAAAATAGCCCAACTACTTTCATAACTAATAAAGAAAATTATAGTTTTGAAATGGGAAGAAACAGAAAACAGGCATTCGTAAAACTAAAACATGCTTTGTTTAGCGAGCTGGTACTTAGAGCTCCAGACATGAGTAAACCATTCATAGCAACAACCGACGCATCCGACTACGTCATAGAAGAAATTTGAATTACAGTACCCAACATACGACAAGGAATTGTTGTCGATAGTGTATACTGAAAAGCAGTTAAGACCCTATTTGTTGCTTGCAAATTTACAGTCTTGACACACCACGAACTGCTCAAACATTTTTTCACATTAAAGAAACCTGACTTTAGATTTACAAGGTTGAAGGCAAAACTTCGAGAATACGAGTTTAATGTTGTCTATAGATCCGAACAAATAAACAAGGCACTGGATGTCCTTTTTTGTAAGCCAATATTAAAAGATCGGGGAGGGGGGTGAACCCAGAATGACCGTGCCAGGAGCTGTATGAGCTTGTGGAAAGACAGGAAATATAAAATCAAGAAGATGTGAACGCGCTGCCGACACGCATATAAAATGCGCCACAGGAGAAAAAGAAACATAATAAGAAAGAATAGAAAAGATAAAATAGAAACATTGGACTCAAATAAACAAGTAATTAAAAAGAAACCCAGGAAACTTAGAGTAAACAAACACACATGAAATATCGGCTGCTACAGTGAGATACCGGATCCAAATGAGAGGTAACGAAAAAACCAAAAAATAAGGTAGAAAAAATACCCTTGCAGCAGGAAACAACGAAGAAAGGAAATCTATACAAGAACACATACAAGGCATAGAAAGATAAAAAAAGATTAGGGAAAAGCAAAAAACTGCTAATAGTAATAAAAAGCGCATAATGTTCCAGCAGACCCACCACCACCACCAGACCCTTAAAGCGACTGCAAGCCACTAACGCACGACAGTAGTAATAATAATAACTATAAAAATAATAATAACAATAGTCATAATAATAATAA
>NW_019379507.1:1005263-1032774 GCF_000648655.2 Copidosoma floridanum | reverse complement strand
ATGATAATGATAATAATAATAATAAAAATAATAATAATAATGATAATGGTAACGGTAATAATAATAGTAATAACAATAATAATAATAGTAATAGTAATGGTAATGGTAGTGATAATGATAATGATAATGATTATGGTATTAATAATAATAATGAGAAAGATAATAATAATGGTGATAGTAATGATAATAATAATGGTATTGGTAATATTAACGCTAATGATAACGGTAATGATAACGATAATGCTAATAATAATGGTAATGACAATAATTAAAAATAATGGTAATGATGTTGGTAATGGTATTGATAATGATACTTATAATGATAATGGTAATGATAATGACAAACACGATGACAATGAGTATGATAATGATAACGACAATGATAATGGTAATGATAATCATAATAATAACAATAACAGTTACAGTAACAGTAACAGTAACCGTAACAGTTACAGTAACAATAACAATAACAAATGAAATAATGCTAACAATAAACATAATAATAATATTAATAATAAAAATCATAATAATAGCGGTAATAATACTAATAATTAAAAGGACAGAAGAAATACAGAAAATCAGAATGATAAAGCTAGTATGCCAATACAGTATTGCATAGGAAGGCAGGATACACAGAATCATACGTGTATAAATACGTAGGAAAAAGCATCATTTTTCTTTAAGTTACGGCCCGTGGACGAGCCACGAGTGAGCAACGAATCATACAGAAAGAAAATATAAAATAACTGATAACTAGTCTAACTGATAACTGTAGACAATTAACCCACTCTTTTCTGTAGGAACAATATTGATAAAATATGTACAAAAAAAATTGTTTTGCTTTCGCAGTCCTCGAATGTGCCACGAAAGAACCTACACTGACAGATGTAAGTAACCAAACGATAACGCCAACGGTAAATAAAGCAAACGGAAACACATATTTGCACTCTGGTAAAAGTAAGAAATCACAACAGTAACATACGAACGATATGGGAACAAAACATAAAGCATACAAGATGCGTGCGTGTCATTCCCTAACAAAAAATAAAACAAAAAAAATGTATAATAAGAATAATAATCATAAGAATAATAATAAGAATGATGTAAGTAATAACAATAATAGTAACAATAATACTAATGTAATGATAAGATAATAGACAGGTAGCATTACCAAAATGAAAGCGAGGCACTAAAATTAACGAAAAATTATTGTATGAACAGAACAAAAATTAGGCTGTTGGCATGGAACATGCAGGGTTGAACAGACGAACAAAAAAAATTGAAAGGCAGAGAGGAGTACGAAAAAAAAGTCGTTCATCAAATTTATTATTCGTGGGTAACGCAAACTTACTGTTCGTTATCGCTGATACCATGATTCCCTAGCGTCATCACTTCCTTCCTCGAAGATAGCCTAAGAGCACCCCACTATTCCCAACAATTTCACAAAGATCTTCCCCTAGGCATGGACCTGGAGTAATCGAAAGTGATTCTCGTAACCCTGTTGGAGGCTTACGGACTGCGCAGTGAACTCCCTTAGCTGACGCCTGTATTTGGGAGAAGGTAAAACAAGCAACGCGTTGAAATCCCCCCCCCCCAAAAAAAAAACAACAAAAAAACGAACGTAACGGATGACCTGGATGCCAGGATGGCGTTCGAGAAATAACCAGCAACGCTGCAGAAAACAACACCAACAACTCCAGCTAAAATTAACCCGCCTAGCACTTTTAGGCGTAGGACACACCAAAGATCCAGGAAAATTACGGTGGTGGCCAACCACCAAGATGAAAAAAAAAAAAAAAAATGGGAAAGGTGGTTGAAAAGTCACCTACCTGGGAACACCTAGTGGCTATGGCACGTAAAATAAAGCGTACGAATCAATGAACCAAACTAACAAAGATGGAGATAATTCAGTGGAAAATAATAATTGCAGTGAATGGGCGCCAGCGCCGTCAGATCATTGAAATCGAGAAAGCTCCATCATTAGTTGCTTTCTATGCATGACACACAAGAACAGAAGAAAGGGAGCGGAAAAATCTTACAAACAGAAAATCAGACTAGACTAATGTAAGCCGACTGAGCCATTGGCATAAGATTGACAATCTTTCTGGAATCGCCTTTATTAGGGCATTATACTAGTTTAATATTTTTAAAAAAGGTGTGCTTATTGAATTACCAAAGAGAGTTCAAAAATATAAAAGGAAAAAAATTATGAAAAAATAACAAATAAGGAAAAAATACTAAACTACAAAAAAACAATGAATTGAAAAAAAAAAAAAAATAACGACAAATTAAGAAAAAATTAAGCACGTGGCAACAATAAAGTGTAGCCGTAGTAAGATAGCAAGAAATAGACATATATACCACATAGCTTATGCCACAATATAAGATAGGAAATAAACACCTGTAAGGAGAGTGCTACACTTGCATCCAAAAATAAGCACGTGGTTCTTGAATAGTATAATGCATTGCGTAGCGTCATATTCGAGCAAATCACTTTTCAAGTACAAACATGTGTGCGTAAGCGTAAATGTATAGAAAGAGAAACGTGGACAAAACGTCAACGAAGATGACGCACAGACAGTTGGCTGAACCACTTCCCCTTCTTACCCCTCACTTTCTTCACTACGGTTCTTAAAAGATTTAAAATACAAACATATACCCGTGGAAATAGAGTAGGACATATGAAATAAGGAAACATCACGGGGGCACATATCACCAAATATACGAATACGAGTTAGTGCAAATAAAAAGGGAGCTGTCAGACTAGAAGGATTACGCGTGGATTGCGGCGGAAATATTATTAAGAGCAGCTGCAGGACCATTCGGGTTTTGAAAAATGGGGGGCCCTGATATTACTAAAATTATCGAGAATGATTACAGGCACACGGGATAGAAACAACACCACAGAGGGTGGATTATCAACACCTCAACTAATAATCATTTAAGTGTAACGCGATCGTCCACGTAAAAGGCAGCCGGGCACCGAGAGCAAATAAAAAAAAAGAAATAATAATTCGACAATTTTATACATAATAAGAATGACATTGAAAATATCTATAATAATAATAGCGTCTATAATAAGATTAGTAATAAGTACTAGTAACAATACTAATACTAAGTTAAAGCATTGCGTCCTTGACCCTCGACATCCTCAACAAAAGTCATAAAACACTTACCAATTATAATTAGTAACATTGTTATTACCACGATACAATAAATACGCAGAAAGTAAGCGAAGTTATGGGATTTTTTGCAACTTAAATGTAGTAGTAAGTGTATTCTCATCACCGAAATAGTTTCGAAACACCATGTATCGTAAAATATAAGTAGTTTATGACAAGCAAAATAATTAAAAAAAAAAGAGTGAAAAATTTTGTAGTAGTTGAAATGACAATAAGAACAACTACAGCAATGATAGAATTTATAGTAGGGTTAGCAATGATACAGACACTACCAACATTACTATAAATAGGTTAAGGCAGTAAATCCTTGACCCTCGACATCCTTGACAAGTTAGAGTAATAGTTATGTTCATATGGAATTTAGTATACGTGACGGTTTGTGTAGAAGTACACGATTACAAATTACAAAATTATTTTAGTTTGATACTAAAGCAAAACACAACAAGTAAAGGAAAATTTAAAAATAAATTTTTTGTACCAAAAATAACTTTTAATTTTAAATACAGATAATTTATCATCCTTACGGATGGTTCCGTAAAGAAATCAGTATCTGTTACTTTTAGCATTTGCTATGACAATTAATGAACCACAAAAAGAAAGGTTTGGCAGTGTTGGTTTGTATTAAAAAAAAAAAACCTTTATTCGCTCACGGTGAATTCTATATAGTGTCATTACTATGCAAAACTAAAAATGATGTATTTACATAACTCGAAGGTTATAATACTTATAAAATGAAAGATGTTGTATGTAAAGAGTTTTAATTAAAATGTAAAGAAAAGTGATTATTGTTTGTGAATATTTAATACTGAAACCGTGAAATGAGACGTGAGATGAATTATTATTAAAGTATTATATTATAAAAATTTTTTTTTTCGACTGATAAGAACAATATATAAATAGTGTATTGATTATTTTTAATTCATAAGTTATACACAAGTATTGTTGGGTTGATATTACATATAAATCAATGAAATTTGACTTTCTTTCTTAGGAGTAAGGGAGAGTGATAAGTTGCTTAACTGAAAGCAAAAGTCTAAGAGTGGCTAATAAAAAGGTGAAAGGGGGCTTAACCAATACGCTATTAATTTGTTAAACAAAATTTTATTGGATTAATTTCATTCAGAAGTAAAAGAATTCTTTACTTAGTTGACGGGTTGTTGGGGTGCGAGGGGAGGAGATTTTCTAAAGGTAATTTCGTCATTCTCAAGGGGAATCCGAAAAATGTAAGAGTGGATGAGAATGTCAACAAATAAAGATAGTTGTCTTTTTTGAGGGGTGGTGAGAAAGATCACCAAAATGTCGCATGGCAACAGGTAGCGAAGGGGACTAACCACATTTTAGACTGAAACTGAGGGAGAGTAGAGAGACAGCGAGGGAAGGATGAAGTAAAATTAAATTGAGTTAATTTTATAGAGATATAAAAGGAGTTTTGCTTTTTTTTGGTGGCTGAGAGAGGTAGCTAAGAGGTTAAAAGGGTAAAATAATTTTCCATCATTTTGCAGAATAAAAGTTTTATAAATTAACGTCGTACTGACAAAAATTTAAAAAATAAAAACCTATCCCTTGAAACTTTTATTAGCATTCTCAGTCGTCTTAAAAGTCCTAAGTGTCTGAGAAATTGTTGCCTTGAATAGTACGCTTTTTGTATAAACGAATTTTGAAGCATGGTCAATTATTTCTCATTGACGGCAAAAATTATAATGTTAACTAGTTTCTCTTCTTTAAAACATGTGTCGTTTAAATTTATAGAGTAATTGCTAAGGTGCACTTTAATTTTTCCATTTTATTTATTTAAAGTTGCAGAATGCATTTTGACTTTTTGAGCGGTCAGCTGAGCTGAGCGAGAGATGACGAAAGAGCTAATTGCTCTTTGTAGCCTTATGTGTACATATAACGTTGTAAGTACGAAGAGAATGAGACAGAGATGTAAATACCTCACTTTACTGCCATGCTGACATCATTTCTTGATTTTTTGTTGCGTTTTTTCGGTTCCTTGATGCATCTACGTGATCAAGAATTATGCAGAGGTTATAAAGTAACTATTCTCACAAAAAATGCTTTTTATAATCATCGATGGTTGCTTCGTTACCAATCGTGCCAGGTTTACTGAAGCGTCTATTTTATGTTTCGCAAATCGTACAAAAAATTTATAAAACTGTGTTTTCTTTGAAAGGTCTTGACGGATTTGTTTTTATTAAGTATTATTTTTTTCGCTTTGTTTCAGTGCTACAATTTTAAATTTTTTATACAATGCTCTGTCTATTTTTTTTTTTTTTTTTTTTTTATGTGATTTTTTGTTTCCTCTCGTGTCATTTTTTTAATAATAACTTTTTAGGCCTTACTTTTAACAAAGAATCATTTAATAAATTATAGCCATTTTTCTTAATTACACTACTAACACTAGATAATACACTATATCTGGTCACTAAGAAACTTTAAAAAAAATTGGTCCGTATATTTTTATATTTAATGCTCACTATAACAAATATATTAGTGTAAGATTTATAAAGAGATCACTGCCAAGATGTAATTTACATAGTAAGCTCAAAGAGACACTTTTATAGTTTAAGAAACGCCTGAAGCTACAACAAGTAAATTCCCACCACTAGATGTCTTTGGCCTTGATATGTAAAAAATTTTAATCGTTCTTTTAGAGATACAACCCTGCTCTCAAGCAAATATGTTTATTTACGTGATAGAAACAATATTATCATAATGCAATCACTTACACAACCAGCTGTCAAGTCCTAGATTCAATAGTTTATTCTTATATGCTTGGTATGCAGCAGGTTACATTTAAGGTTAGCTCAGCCAGGTAAAGGACAAAATTCAAAAGAATTTTGTTCTGTGTAAAGTGTGACATTTTCGGTAATGGGGCTATAATAACGTGCTAATGATGCAGTAAAATATTGTGCTCACAACAATAAATGAAAATTTGGCTGAATCATTTTATAAATTAAATAAAACTATTTTAATCATTTGAAAAAAACTAATCATTAACTAAAAACTGTGTGAGCTGTATTTTTTCATAATGACAAAATTATACTTTATAATGGTAAGACAGATACTATTTAAATGATTAGTAACAAAGAGTTTTTTTTTAAGTAAAATTTATCTGTAAATAGGTTAGCTGTTAGAGCGCATAGAAGAGGGCCAAGCTTAATTATAGTGTGTGTATATGTATATATACATGAATGTACACGATTTTTATAAAATTATTTACTGAATATGTGTGAGTTTCAGATAGGTTACAAACTTCCAGGTGATGATTAAATAAACGAGATATAGAGAGAATCAGACAGAAAGAAATAATTTACTTTTGCTTTTTAAGATGCTGTTTCTGGATAACACTAGATAAGGAAGAACTCACGTATTATTCCTTTAATTTTTTAATACAGGCCTAAGTCTACAGAAAATGTGCTTCAACAGTGTGCATGCACATCAGTAATATGTGTATACAGCTTGTACATTTGCATATGCAATATACTTTTTTCTCTCATTTTTTTGCATGTGTCTGTACACAAATCTATACCGATTAATCTAGTTTAGTCTAATTTTGCACTGTTTCCACTAGGCGGTCACATAACTTTTTTCACAATAATCATTGAGAAGTTCTTTGTATGGTACTAAATATTTACTAACAATAAGGATTTTTCAAGCATTGTAAAAAAGTGTTAGTTACGTATTATCTGTATCAGTTAATTGGTTATAATTCCAAATACACTCAGATGTCAAAATATTTGTGAGTTTTAGTGTGGGCACGTGCATAAATATGTGTTAATATATTACAAAAGAAAAATTCTTTCAAAAAAAGTGAATCCAACATTTTGTTTTGAATAAAAAATTAGAAAGAAACTTTCTGCTATTTTTCTCTCAAAAAATACATGTAAATCTTTCACGCAAATATTATTTCTTACTCGTAAACTTGTAAGCTCAAACTATTTTTTATTAAAAGAAATTTTGAGCAGCAGCATAACCTAAGAAAGGGAAATAGTTGTACTCTCGTCATGAACTGGCACACTAGCTGTTAACTCTATAGCTAGCGCTGCTGCTATATGCTTACGAGATAGCTACGGCCTCGTTACAATATGTTGCACCAGTACTTGAGTACGCAGCTAATACACCTGTTTAGTATAGCGTCTGCTTTTTGAAGCATAGCTTCTGTACTTAATTTTTCTTAATATGGTTTGAAACTTACCAGAAGATGCTTTCTAATACATAGAAGATATTAATTATGATGAAAAAAACATGTTTTTAAAATCACTTGCCTTATATAATAGAAGTTACATGTTCTTATTTCTAATGTAACATTTCATATTGAGATGATGTATGAAAACACTTTACAATTTTCAGATTGTTGGCGGTATGACGTGGTGTATTGAATCGTGTTGCTTTGACGTTAATGTGGATATACTCTTTCAGGAGAACCTTACTATTGGTAAAAAAATGTAAGTATTTTCTTTTAGTTATTGCATTACTCGTTAATAATTACAAAAGTTCATATTTCAGAGCTCTAACAGAAAAAATTGTAAGTATGCTGCCAAAAATGAATTGCCCTTACAGTATTGAGCCTCATCAAATACAAGGTTTGGATTTAATCAACATTCTTCCTGTGATTCAGGTAAATACAATTCATTAGTTTTTACTCAGAAGTAAATAAAAACATTTAACCCTCTTGTAGCTAAATAAAATTGTTTGTTTTTTTGGATCCCAAAACATATATTTCCATCTACCAAGGTATAAATGAAATCGCAGATGGCATTATTACTCCTGTCTTTCGTTTAATAGCTCATTATATCACTCCGTGACTTCTATATCATTTTTCAGCGATTGAACCTGTTGTTTCACAAAAATTGTCTCTGACTTAATAGTCTATCATACTTATTTTATCTTACCAATAGGTTTATCGTTACAAATTATAGCTCATACCTATTTATATTTTGAAATTATTTTTTCAATAATCGTAGAAAAAACAAAAAAATTAAACTGATGACAACAAAAACCACCAGATAAAATACAAGTCTGATATTTTTGTTTACTGTGTAAAATTAAAAAGCAATGAGATACCCATGTTCGATAACTAAGGAGAGTGTTAATTTGCTAATTCAATAAAACTTCATAAATTGTAGAATTATATGTTTAACTTAATGTAGGATTTATGATTATTATTAGTTCTACATATATACATTCTGAGTGTAGAGAGAGCGAGATCTTTTATTTATCATGGAAATATAACTGAGGTTACTACTTGCTAATTTGGACCTATAAGGAGATCTGTTCTCTCTAGGATTTGTCTTTAAGATATAAAATTACAAACTTGTGTGTAAGATTAAACTGTAACTGGTAAATAGCACATTAATACTATATTTCAGCTGTCTTTCTAGTTCTTGTCTTGTTATTCTACACAAAAAAAATTTTGACTCACAAATCTAAGAATTTTTTTTTTCCTGCAGGCACCAATCCTCCTGATTATGTACCTCAAAATTTGTAACTCATAGTTCAGTGCTAGATGTACCGTACAGTATCAAAAGTAGAGATATCACAGCTTAGAGTTTAGCACTTCAGATATGAAGATTTAAGCTAGCGAGAGTTAAGTATAGTTTGAATTGTTGCCTTTTCCCGCTAGTTTGAAGTTCCGCATATGAAGTACCAGACTCCAAAATTTTTTTTAGGTTGAGGTTATTGGTCTATTAAACCATCCTAACATTTCTGAACATCATAAAAGCAGCCTTGATGTTTTTGATTAATCACTAACGTTTGTCGGTTTCTTGAGCGAACCAAATTATCATACTAGGTGCTAGAAGTAGACTAAATAATATTAGGTTGAATACGTACAGCTTTACCACTAGCTTTGAAAATGTCATTTCAAATAATGTGGTAAAAAGAGCATGAGATGAAATTCGTGAGGAAGCTTTTTCATAGCCCCACTTATTGATTCCAATCCTATACAGGAGGCGTTTCACATGAACTCTCTTAGCGCGGCACAAGAGCGCCAAAACATCTACTCTTAAGCTCACGACTACAACAATAAAATTAACGTTTAAAATATTTTTAAAATATGATTTAGATGTACATTTTCCTCAGCTTTCCCATGCGGCTATCGATTTTTCTGAAAAACTCGTTTCTTACCTTAAAACACTACGAATTACGCTGTATCTCGAGAACGATATTTTTAATATTTTTTTACAGTATAAATCAGAAAAGCAGCTTTTGTTACATCGAAGTAGTTATTTTTTTTAAATTATTTTTTTTGAGAGAATACGACGACGAATACAAGTTGCCAGATCATTTTTTAAATGTAACATGTTCTGTACGTTTTTAAAGTAAGAAACTCATTTTTTGGAAGAACCGATAGTTGCATCAAAAAGCTAAATTCGAAATACATCAGGATTGTAGAATTTAAATATTTTATGAGTTAGTTTTTGTGCTGTAACCGTAAGGTAAAAAGCAGATTGTTTGGCACTTGTGTACCGTGTTAGGAGAGTTGACATAAAATGCCTCCTATGTAAGTTTAAAACAAGCTGGAATTCTTAACCCGTTTAAAAAAGTTATATTGTTTTTGTCGGGCAGGAAGAAACACCACATAATTTCTCCATACCACCAAATATACTCCACAGCCACCCTACAGCCCTTTCCCACAGTAGAAGGAGATATTTGGCCACTTTCTGCATTGTTTTAAGCCAAAAAATATTCCATGCAGCCATCCTCTCATACCTTTACATACTTTCTATAGCCTTGTGTGAATGTATGTAGGTATATATCTCTAACACGCCTCCACAACAACATTTATACGTAGACATTGTATGAATCTATATTTGTATATTTTTTATTAATTTTTCCACGCTACTAAGAAGATAGATATGTTGACCATTGATGTGTTGAGTTAATGTGTGAAGAGCAGAGTTACACGTATTTTTTTATTATGTGGTCAGAATTTTACACCCTCCTCTCCCACACCTTTCAAATACCTTTTTTTTTAATTTTCAAAATTTTTTTTTACATGTGCGTTTTGCGCTGGAGTAAACCAATGATTTCAAAAGTGTCATCTTGAAACAAAATATGACGCAAGTGAATTTTTCATTTTAATTTTCACTCTTCTCCAACCCTACATCATATATCTAACAAAAGTACTTGATGAATTTTGATTATTTTAAAAACTCTCTTCCCCCCCCCCAAAAAAAGACAACTTTTTACGCATAGAGATACAACCATAGAGTGAACAAGGGGCACCGTTACATAGGTAGTGGTAGCGATATAGGCAGAGAGAGAGAATTGGATGTCCGATAGTTCCTTCTCTTTCTGTTTTGCTAGGCTGTGATTGGTTATAGTATTCTGGGCATTATTTTGATTTTTGTACAGGCGGAAGATTTAAAACTACACGTGTATGTAGGCAGTTTAAGCCCAAGGTATAACGGGTACAAAACCCAATAATTAAATAACATGTAAAGCTGAAATTACAACCAATACTTAATCAGATAATGCATTTTTAAAATAAATTCTGCCAGTTGACTGTTAAAATTGTTAACTGTTCAATACAAGTGCTAAATTTTACATAAAAAATATAGGGCGAATACAAAATAAAAAAACAAATTAAATTTTAACCATCAGGCTACTTTATTTAAACAAATAATAACCGTACTACTAGAGTAACGTGCTACGTATGCCATCATTGCAAATTTAACGAATTAATACGATATGATTAAATAACAGCAAGGATTTATATACAGTAGTAAATAGTATAGTAGGCACAACTATAGAATACAGTAAACAATAAATAAAACCGGTAACATTATCCATAGCCTACAATTTTTGTACGCAGAAACTAATCATGTACATAAACCACACATTCTTTTCACTGTCCATTAAAAATAGTTATTTTATTATTTTGCATATGGACCCGTTCCTTTTAATCGTTTGCAAGTTTTGATTCATGTGCCATTTGAATATCAATGTATTTTCCTATGATCAATAAAATTATTTGAAACCTATGGTCCATAAGCGCTTCTTGCTCAAGAAAGTGATAATTATTGAGAATATGTCTAGGCAAAGAGTTTAACTTTTCCAGCGTTATTTTGGTAAAAATATTCTTCGCAAATAAATTTTTATTTTGTTTAACAACTGAATCTGTTGTTTTACAAATAATATGTACATCATCCGATGCAAAATTCAAACCTTCATAATTTCTCATACTTGTCAGTTTACTCTTGCCAAGATTAGTGTTCTTGACCATTAATAGCAAGCACTCCTGGCAGTAAATTTTTTGTTTGAAAACATGCACGACTGATCCAGCGATGTAAGCTGTGACCTCATGAGCATACTCATTACACGTCCAAGATTTTGATGTACTGTAGTCGTGATCCACAAGGCAGCTTTCATTACGAAAATAATTTGTAATATCTACTGACAGAATCGGTTGTGGTATTGGTGGTCAAGGTCGACTAGTTGTAGGTGCACTTTTTACTTTTTTATGCGTATTTAAGCATTTTTCTTCAGTGAATTGCTGGATATCGTTAGTATTCCCAGTCTTTGACAACAAAAAAGTATTATCCAAAGATGAGCAGTTTGCAGAACTTGATGTTACACACGACATTTTGTAATACGTGAGCTTCTTGTATGCAAATAAAAATTGAGTAGCAGTAGGGTTATTATTAGGGCCAATCATGCTTCTGATAAGGGGAAAAAAAAGTTCTGGTCCTGGCTTAGTTTGTAACTCAATACATAATCCAAATATTTCTTATTAATTAAATAAAAAGCCAAGTCGTATACATTTTTTAGAAAAATAACAAATCTCCTAAAGCCAGTTTGTACTGATCTACTCTCTACAACTCTCACAGTCCAATATTTTACATGAAACATTGCCTTACTTTTTTTCACAGGTTTCACAAGTTGTCATTTGAGTTAATAATGTATTTTCAGTCAATGGTATTACTTTTATCGAATGTAAACGGTCCTTTTAAAGCAAAATAGTTTCTAAAGAGTTTTAATCAGTGTGCCGGATCACCATCAAACGTGATACTCATGACCTTAGTTTTTTTTTCGCCTAGCAATGTTAGCAAATTTTTTTAAAGAATAGCCTTTTCAATACCAGTAAGGGAATCAATGAGGTAGTGCGCAACTGCGGCTTTGAAACCCCTATTAATGCTCACCAAAATAAAAACAAATGCTTTAGAAGCTGTCTGTTCTTTTTTATTTGAATGTAGCTCCGAAAGCTGACCACCATGATCTACCAGTCCTATCGATGAATGCGTGATTGTATTCCACTCTTTATTTTGCTTGATACTCATCTCATCGAAGGTCAAATTGAAAACTAATGTCCGACCTTTCTCATATTCTTTCTCAGTCATATCACTAATTTTGTTTTTAATTTCATACGATATTCCGAGCGATAAATCATCTGTTTTTAACCACCTGTTCTTTGTTTGAACAGTTGGGAGGCATTTCAAAAATGAGTTTCTTACGGCATTATATGCCGCTGGAGAGTGGAAGTGTAACATACATGCAAAACTTTACAAGTTAGGTGGAAAAGGAGATGTGCGTTTTGAATCTTTCATTCTGGTAATCAATTCTTAAACATAAGAAGGTAGTTCCTACAAAGTAAAAAGTTAACATGAAAGAAAATCGTTTTTTATCAAACATCTCTGTTTGATAAAAAAAAATTGTGTGACAAAAATTTTGGCTAGATTTACTGCAATAATGGAAATAATATCACATTATGAGGTATGCATAATTAAATACATACTATAAACCGAAATTGAAGTATGTATCTATTAAATTCCACAATGTGTAAATAAGCAATAAAGATTTAATGTTTGCTGTACGACAGACAGTATTTTCTCAGGGTAATTATCCTTAGCAAAATTGGTAAGTCTTGTCTGAATGTATCAATATTACAGATATGTAAGTATGTAAAAATTTTGATTTGCATTTCCATAAATTTAAAATCACATATGATGGAAAAATATTTAAAAAAAATATAAAATAAAATATCCATAAAAATAAACGAAAAAAAATCATGAGTATAACAATTCATCTGAGACTGAATGTTTTAAAATTAAAATAAAAGTATTTCCGAAAGTTTTAATTGACCTTCAAAAAGTTTGCAGCATTGTTTTCATGATTAGTCTCGAGAGTTTTAATTACACCACTAAAACCATCAATTTTCTTCTTGTGTCGTAAGTTTTTGTTGTGAGCTGCAGCTAATCTCCTTTCTTGCACAGTTTTGTACTTTAAAATACATGCCATTCCTTACCATCTGTAAAATTTGATCTGGATAGGTGGAAATTTTGGAATCTATCCATAAACTTGATATTTTTTGGTTCATTATTATCTTCAAATGTATTTTTCCTGCAATTTAATTACGTTACGCTGGAATATCTACACTCAAACAATTATACATAATAATATGTACCTTTTCCTAAAGTTACATTAAACATTTGTATTATTGCTTGATGAGGCACAATCATCTGCAACTTTCTTACTTACAGAGTCCTCAGTTAACTGAATCGGACTACATCCCGAACTGGATAACGAATAATCAGTCGCATAATTCACAATATCTTGAATTATTTCTCGATCTGGCAAAGTGGAATTTTTAGTGTGAGTTGTCAGATCGTTTGAAATATCATCAATAGTAAGGGCATATTGCACTACCTCATTAATTGTATCACTATCATCAAAAGAATCTTTGTTCTCAGCTGACGGTGACTGATTTGATGTATCAATGCGTACTAACTCCGAGAGTCATTTTTTACGACTCTGAATGCATCGAGAAGGGCACCTGTCAATAACCGTCTCCTGCTTCACCCTTCGGACTTATGAAAACTTTCATCTCTGAAGTGGTCACTACATGTCACATGATGGGACTTTACTTCAAAAGAAATAGGTAGACTTAGATTGTGTAGCCACTTTTTTCTTAAATCAGCATCCTTTGGGAATTTGCCAAGTCATTTGAATTCATAGAATGTATGTAAAAAACAAGTAAACAACAATCAAAGTTAGATTAACAGAACTTACGTGTGAAAGCTACGTTCATTTAAAGTAGAGTAGACCTGTTTGCACTGCAAAAAATTCTTCATTGTTCCAATCAAATATACAAACGGTCATAAGAAATAAATTGCTGTTGGAAATAAAAACACTTAACTACTCAGCATTGATGTTAATATACTGCAGATTTTGACAAAAATAGAGTAGCAGACGTCAGCTGAGTCGTCTGCTGACTTCACACTCCCCTTGCCATGCATTTTTCAACTAGTTGTAGTGCTCAGATAAAGAAAGACACAAGGAACTATCGGGCATCCGTCTCTCTCTGCCTATATTGCGAGATCAGGGCTCTTGTTCACTCTATGGTTCCATCTCTATTTTTATGGGACACGAACTGCCAACCTTATGCACGTTAGCCGAGCATCATTTCCACTTGACCATAAGGTAAGATTGAAAAGTACTTACCTCTTACTGCTGTTGAATTGTGGTTCATAATTCATTTTTTATTGAAAATTAAAATTTTTATTTTCTATTTATTAATTAGTTCATTTTTAAATATTTGATTTATTATATGCATTAATAAATTATTTATTCANAAAATATTGTGTATATGTCTTACTCGCTATTATGTCTGTAACGCTTTTGTCGTCGTAAGCAGTGCTCCCTGCAACACGTTTAGTTCACTCTACCTACGACAAGAGTTCACATGCGTCTGTATCCTCGTATCAGTCAGTCTTTTATATTAAACTCTACATTAAACATTTGTTAAGTCTTGTCTTTTGCCCATAAACAAATCCTCATCCACACTACGTTCACTCTTGTTCTACTTGAAAAATACACTCGACGGACCTTTTATTTTTCATATTAATAGGTTATGGCCCAGACCACGAGACTGCATAATGAGTTTAAGAGTAAGGTGTATGTTCTTGTTTCTTTGTCTTCAGTGAGGAACAAGTTTTTTGTTACGAGGACACGAAACAGTGTATAGTGCAAAATGGCTGGAGAAATCTCAACACGTCAAATCTCGAGGTTCGACGGTAAGAACTTCCAGGCATGGAAATTACAGCTGAAAGCCATCTTCGTTGCTAACGAACTGCTAGAGGTCGTGAACGGTACGAGTGTAAAGCTGGCAGACGCAAGTAGCGTGGAGGCGAAAGCGTGGATGAAGAACAATGTGAAGGCCATGAACATTATTTCATCGTCCATGGAACCGGAGCTGATGCAGTGTTTGTTGTCGTGTGGCATGGCAAAAGAGATGTGGGATCGATTGCTGGCAATTCACGAGAAAAAGCGTGAAACGCACAAGCTGCTTTTGAGTCAGCGTTTTCATGAGTATCGGATGGATCCGACTGACCCAATTTTGCAACATGTTGCCAAAGTGCAAAACCTATCTACGCAGTTGATCAATTTGGGTCAGAATATACCAGATTTGTTAATCATCTCAAAAACCCTTACTAGCTTGCCAGCGAAGTACCGGCACTTACGTACGGCCTGGAGCAGTGTTGACCCCTCAAAATAAACAGTCGGATGTTTACAAAAGAGGCTGATCGAAGAGGAAGCATATTTGAACGCCGAACATGAGGAAGCTGTGGCACTTGCTGCTACCTCAAGTGTGACTCATAAGAGTGGCGCGAATCCAACGAAACCCAAGCACAAGGAAAAATGTCGAGACACGAAGGACGTTGAGTGCTATCTATGCGGCGAGAAAGGATATTTCGCGCGGGAGTGTCCAGATCGGAAGTCGAACTCTTAGAACATAAGTTGCTCGAAGGAATCAGAGAGTTTTCGTGACGTTGCGCTCGTTACTATAAGCAGTTACAACCTCAAAAGCCCTGTAACGTTCAGTGCTGATAAACGGGAGCCATCCGCACGCGAGATAACATGGCTGCTTAACGCTGATAATGACGATGTATGGTTTACCGTTAGTAGTGCATCCGCATACATCACCTTCAGAAGAGAGTGGTTCACAAACTATCGTCCAAGGAGGGAAGGTAGTACCATCACTCTGGGAGATAATAGTGAGTGCACAGTTGTTAACGAAGGTACTGTACCTGTCAAGAGGCTCGTCGAGGGGCAGTGGCTGAACGCTTACCTCGAGAATGTTTTGCATGTCCCCGGGATGAAAAAGAATCTGTTCTCTGTCGGCGCATGCACATCATGCGAACTCAAACTTCAAGGGAAACAGCGTGAAAATCTTGCGCAACAACAAAATTATAACCACAGGTGTGAAGCAGTCGAATGAGATGTACAGAATGTTCCTGCAAGCAGAGGCACTGAAACATGAGGATAATATATCTACTGCTAGTCTCGAAACATGGCATGAGCGCCTGGAACACCTAAATGTGCGCGCTCCGTGCCAGGATCTAAGTATCTAATCAGGATGCTTTTTTTTGTGAACCTTGCCAGCTCGGGAAATCCCATCGACTAAAATTCAACAAAGTAGTAAAAAGAGAGGCTAAGTCTGCTGAATATATACATAGTGATGTATCTGGTATGCCAATGCCGGTAGATTCAATCACAAATAGGAGGAGCGTGGTAATTTCTTCTTTTCAAGGACGACGCATCCGGTTATCGCCGTGCTTATTTTTTGAAACACGAGAGCGAAGTGTACGAGCGCTTCGTCGATTTCGAACGGGAACTAAGGACCAAGTTCGGAAAGCGCATGAAGTTTCTGAGGAGTAACAATGACAAAGAGTATGTCAACGAGAGGATGAAGAGCCATCTTACCTTACACGGCATAATCCACGAATGCACTGCTCCTTATACTCCAGAGCAGAATGGTAAGGTGGAACGCGAAAACCGCACAGTGATGGAGTGTGCTCGAACTATGCTCAAGACAAAAGACTTGCCCGAAAATCTCTGGGCTGAGGCAGTGAATGCTGCCACTTACCTTCTGAACAGAGTCTCTGCAGTACCTCTTTGCCTTGGTAAAACTTCTTATGAAGTATGGACCGGGAAGAAGCCTGACCTTGGACATGTGCGCGTGTTCGGCTCTGAGGCGTATGTGTACGTACTTAAACAGCTTACCAAAAAGCGCGATGCTCGATCGAAAAAAGTATTGCTAGTTGACCACCAGGACGCCTCCAGTCACTACAGGTTGTTTGACCCGAATACAAAGAAGGTTACTGTTTCTCGTGATGTCATATTCAACGAGTCATCTCAGGAAAAGCGTAAAGTCATTCGAGACGAAGACACTTTTGTTCTTCCTGGAGATCAAATCTCAAATCATGATGAAGTTAAAGAACATGAAGACCATTCTGACAATGACAGTGAGGATGGATTAGATGCAGAATAAGTCAACGGTAGAGCAGATGGAGGAGAAGAGGAACCAGCGCCTGCTCAAGTGCAGTCAGACGTGGACAGGTGTTTGCGTGACAGGTCTAAAATAAACAAACCCGCATGCTATGCTGCTAATTATGCCTCTGACACTGCACTCACCAGCTACGAAGAAGCTGTAAAAGGTCCTGACACTATCAAATAGCAAAAGGCCATTCGACATGAACTTGATGCACATCGTTGGAATGGTACGTGGACCATCGTACCTCGAGATGCTACTGAACGGACCATCGACTCCAAATAGATGTTTAAAGTCAACCACGATAGTGGAGAGGATGAACCTAAGGTCAAAGCACCTCTATGTGCGCGAGGATTCATGCAATGAGAAGGTGAAGACTACCCTGTTGTCCGGTACGACTCTCTTCGGATTCTACTGGCTCATGTCACACAGCTTGGCCTCGAGATGGTGACGTTCGACGTCCGATCAGCTTTTCTGTACGGATAGCTGACAGAAAAAATCCACATGGAAGTGGCCGAGGGTGTGCCTGTGAGTGGTGACCATGTAGTGTATTTATTATAAAAACCTCTTTACGGTCTCAAGCAGGCCCCAAGGTGTTGGAATGAAAAATTCAAGTGTTTTCTTAATTTGTTTGAATTCGAAAATAGTAGTGATGACAAATGTGTTTTCACAGGTAGTTACAAGAATTTTACTGTGTATCTTGCGTTATTTGTTGACGTTGGTTTGCTGGCGTGCAAGTCTGCGGAAGTCTCAGATTTGATTTTAACCGAGATGGAAAGTGTTTTCGAAATCACTACAGGCGATGCTAGTTATTTTGTCGGTCTGCAAATTTATCGTGATAAAAACAAGCCGTGTTTGTTTATAAATCAAAGTATATATGTGAATAGTGTGCTTGTCAAGTTCGACATAAATGATGTGAACCCGATCAGCACACCTGCTAATACTCATGTACATCTGCATCCGGCAGATAAGGATGATGTTAGCCCATTTAAAGCTCCGTATGGTGAGGCAGTCGGTTCACTCATGTTTTTAGCCGTTTTATCGCGACCCGACATTACGCTTGCTGTAAGCATGCTGAGCAGATTTTTAAGCAATCACGATCAAAACCACTGGTGGGCAGTATTACGTGTTTTGGCTTATATGTCTGGTACTAAAGATCTTGGTATTTTATACAGTAATCATCGAGTGATATCAAGGGCTACTCTGACGTGGACTTCGCAAGTGATTTGGAAACCCGACGTTCCATAACTGGTTATTTATTTCGCATGAGTGGTGGTCCAGTTACTTGGTCGTCGCAGCGCCAGAGTATAGTTACTCTCAGCACTATTGAGTCAGAATACGTAGCTGCTGCAGCAGTGGCCAAGAAATCGCGTGGTTCTGCAAATTACTCAATGGTTTGTATCTCAATGTGTCTGGTGTCTGTCTTTTTGTTGACAATCAAAGTGCCATTAGGCTCGCGAACAATCCAGAGTATCATAAAAGGACCAAACACATTGATATACGCTACCATTTCCTTTGTGAAAAGTGTGAAAGCGGAGACATAAATATATTACATCTCATCCAACTGTCAAAAGGCTGATATCCTAACTAAGCCTTTAACGCGTGATCGTTTTAATTTCCTTCGTGATAGGATAGTAGTAGTTGATATAACTGAAATGTAAATTTTAAGAGGCTCTGGAAACGGCGAAAATATTGTGTATATGTCTTACTCGCTATTATGTCTGTAACGCTTTTGTCGTCGTAAGCAGTGCTCCCTGCAACACGTTTAGTTCACTCTACCTACGACAAGAGTTCACATGCGTCTGTATCCTCGTATCAGTCAGTCTTTTATATTAAACTCTACATTAAACATTTGTTAAGTCTTGTCTTTTGCCCATAAACAAATCCTCATCCACACTACGTTCACTCTTGTTCTACTTGAAAAATACACTCGACGGACCTTTTATTTTTCATATTAATAGGTTATGGCCCAGACCACGAGACTGCATAATGAGTTTAAGAGTAAGGTGTATGTTCTTGTTTCTTTGTCTTCAGTGAGGAACAAGTTTTTTGTTACGAGGACACGAAACAGTGTATAGTGCAAAATGGCTGGAGAAATCTCAACACGTCAAATCTCGAGGTTCGACGGTAAGAACTTCCAGGCATGGAAATTACAGCTGAAAGCCATCTTCGTTGCTAACGAACTGCTAGAGGTCGTGAACGGTACGAGTGTAAAGCTGGCAGACGCAAGTAGCGTGGAGGCGAAAGCGTGGATGAAGAACAATGTGAAGGCCATGAACATTATTTCATCGTCCATGGAACCGGAGCTGATGCAGTGTTTGTTGTCGTGTGGCATGGCAAAAGAGATGTGGGATCGATTGCTGGCAATTCACGAGAAAAAGCGTGAAACGCACAAGCTGCTTTTGAGTCAGCGTTTTCATGAGTATCGGATGGATCCGACTGACCCAATTTTGCAACATGTTGCCAAAGTGCAAAACCTATCTACGCAGTTGATCAATTTGGGTCAGAATATACCAGATTTGTTAATCATCTCAAAAACCCTTACTAGCTTGCCAGCGAAGTACCGGCACTTACGTACGGCCTGGAGCAGTGTTGACCCCTCAAAATAAACAGTCGGATGTTTACAAAAGAGGCTGATCGAAGAGGAAGCATATTTGAACGCCGAACATGAGGAAGCTGTGGCACTTGCTGCTACCTCAAGTGTGACTCATAAGAGTGGCGCGAATCCAACGAAACCCAAGCACAAGGAAAAATGTCGAGACACGAAGGACGTTGAGTGCTATCTATGCGGCGAGAAAGGATATTTCGCGCGGGAGTGTCCAGATCGGAAGTCGAACTCTTAGAACATAAGTTGCTCGAAGGAATCAGAGAGTTTTCGTGACGTTGCGCTCGTTACTATAAGCAGTTACAACCTCAAAAGCCCTGTAACGTTCAGTGCTGATAAACGGGAGCCATCCGCACGCGAGATAACATGGCTGCTTAACGCTGATAATGACGATGTATGGTTTACCGTTAGTAGTGCATCCGCATACATCACCTTCAGAAGAGAGTGGTTCACAAACTATCGTCCAAGGAGGGAAGGTAGTACCATCACTCTGGGAGATAATAGTGAGTGCACAGTTGTTAACGAAGGTACTGTACCTGTCAAGAGGCTCGTCGAGGGGCAGTGGCTGAACGCTTACCTCGAGAATGTTTTGCATGTCCCCGGGATGAAAAAGAATCTGTTCTCTGTCGGCGCATGCACATCATGCGAACTCAAACTTCAAGGGAAACAGCGTGAAAATCTTGCGCAACAACAAAATTATAACCACAGGTGTGAAGCAGTCGAATGAGATGTACAGAATGTTCCTGCAAGCAGAGGCACTGAAACATGAGGATAATATATCTACTGCTAGTCTCGAAACATGGCATGAGCGCCTGGAACACCTAAATGTGCGCGCTCCGTGCCAGGATCTAAGTATCTAATCAGGATGCTTTTTTTTGTGAACCTTGCCAGCTCGGGAAATCCCATCGACTAAAATTCAACAAAGTAGTAAAAAGAGAGGCTAAGTCTGCTGAATATATACATAGTGATGTATCTGGTATGCCAATGCCGGTAGATTCAATCACAAATAGGAGGAGCGTGGTAATTTCTTCTTTTCAAGGACGACGCATCCGGTTATCGCCGTGCTTATTTTTTGAAACACGAGAGCGAAGTGTACGAGCGCTTCGTCGATTTCGAACGGGAACTAAGGACCAAGTTCGGAAAGCGCATGAAGTTTCTGAGGAGTAACAATGACAAAGAGTATGTCAACGAGAGGATGAAGAGCCATCTTACCTTACACGGCATAATCCACGAATGCACTGCTCCTTATACTCCAGAGCAGAATGGTAAGGTGGAACGCGAAAACCGCACAGTGATGGAGTGTGCTCGAACTATGCTCAAGACAAAAGACTTGCCCGAAAATCTCTGGGCTGAGGCAGTGAATGCTGCCACTTACCTTCTGAACAGAGTCTCTGCAGTACCTCTTTGCCTTGGTAAAACTTCTTATGAAGTATGGACCGGGAAGAAGCCTGACCTTGGACATGTGCGCGTGTTCGGCTCTGAGGCGTATGTGTACGTACTTAAACAGCTTACCAAAAAGCGCGATGCTCGATCGAAAAAAGTATTGCTAGTTGACCACCAGGACGCCTCCAGTCACTACAGGTTGTTTGACCCGAATACAAAGAAGGTTACTGTTTCTCGTGATGTCATATTCAACGAGTCATCTCAGGAAAAGCGTAAAGTCATTCGAGACGAAGACACTTTTGTTCTTCCTGGAGATCAAATCTCAAATCATGATGAAGTTAAAGAACATGAAGACCATTCTGACAATGACAGTGAGGATGGATTAGATGCAGAATAAGTCAACGGTAGAGCAGATGGAGGAGAAGAGGAACCAGCGCCTGCTCAAGTGCAGTCAGACGTGGACAGGTGTTTGCGTGACAGGTCTAAAATAAACAAACCCGCATGCTATGCTGCTAATTATGCCTCTGACACTGCACTCACCAGCTACGAAGAAGCTGTAAAAGGTCCTGACACTATCAAATAGCAAAAGGCCATTCGACATGAACTTGATGCACATCGTTGGAATGGTACGTGGACCATCGTACCTCGAGATGCTACTGAACGGACCATCGACTCCAAATAGATGTTTAAAGTCAACCACGATAGTGGAGAGGATGAACCTAAGGTCAAAGCACCTCTATGTGCGCGAGGATTCATGCAATGAGAAGGTGAAGACTACCCTGTTGTCCGGTACGACTCTCTTCGGATTCTACTGGCTCATGTCACACAGCTTGGCCTCGAGATGGTGACGTTCGACGTCCGATCAGCTTTTCTGTACGGATAGCTGACAGAAAAAATCCACATGGAAGTGGCCGAGGGTGTGCCTGTGAGTGGTGACCATGTAGTGTATTTATTATAAAAACCTCTTTACGGTCTCAAGCAGGCCCCAAGGTGTTGGAATGAAAAATTCAAGTGTTTTCTTAATTTGTTTGAATTCGAAAATAGTAGTGATGACAAATGTGTTTTCACAGGTAGTTACAAGAATTTTACTGTGTATCTTGCGTTATTTGTTGACGTTGGTTTGCTGGCGTGCAAGTCTGCGGAAGTCTCAGATTTGATTTTAACCGAGATGGAAAGTGTTTTCGAAATCACTACAGGCGATGCTAGTTATTTTGTCGGTCTGCAAATTTATCGTGATAAAAACAAGCCGTGTTTGTTTATAAATCAAAGTATATATGTGAATAGTGTGCTTGTCAAGTTCGACATAAATGATGTGAACCCGATCAGCACACCTGCTAATACTCATGTACATCTGCATCCGGCAGATAAGGATGATGTTAGCCCATTTAAAGCTCCGTATGGTGAGGCAGTCGGTTCACTCATGTTTTTAGCCGTTTTATCGCGACCCGACATTACGCTTGCTGTAAGCATGCTGAGCAGATTTTTAAGCAATCACGATCAAAACCACTGGTGGGCAGTATTACGTGTTTTGGCTTATATGTCTGGTACTAAAGATCTTGGTATTTTATACAGTAATCATCGAGTGATATCAAGGGCTACTCTGACGTGGACTTCGCAAGTGATTTGGAAACCCGACGTTCCATAACTGGTTATTTATTTCGCATGAGTGGTGGTCCAGTTACTTGGTCGTCGCAGCGCCAGAGTATAGTTACTCTCAGCACTATTGAGTCAGAATACGTAGCTGCTGCAGCAGTGGCCAAGAAATCGCGTGGTTCTGCAAATTACTCAATGGTTTGTATCTCAATGTGTCTGGTGTCTGTCTTTTTGTTGACAATCAAAGTGCCATTAGGCTCGCGAACAATCCAGAGTATCATAAAAGGACCAAACACATTGATATACGCTACCATTTCCTTTGTGAAAAGTGTGAAAGCGGAGACATAAATATATTACATCTCATCCAACTGTCAAAAGGCTGATATCCTAACTAAGCCTTTAACGCGTGATCGTTTTAATTTCCTTCGTGATAGGATAGTAGTAGTTGATATAACTGAAATGTAAATTTTAAGAGGCTCTGGAAACGGCGAAAATATTGTGTATATGTCTTATTCGCTATTATGTCTGTAACGCTTTTGTCGTCGTAAGCAGTGCTCCCTGCAACACGTTTAGTTCACTCTACCTACGACAAGAGTTCACATGCGTCTGTATCCTCGTATCAGTCAGTCTTTTATATTAAACTCTACATTAAACATTTGTTAAGTCTTGTCTTTTGCCCATAAACAAATCCTCATCCACACTACNGTAAGCAGTGCTCCCTGCAACACGTTTAGTTCACTCTACCTACGACAAGAGTTCACATGCGTCTGTATCCTCGTATCAGTCAGTCTTTTATATTAAACTCTACATTAAACATTTGTTAAGTCTTGTCTTTTGCCCATAAACAAATCCTCATCCACACTACATTCACTCTTGTTCTACTTGAAAAATACATTTGACGGACCTTTTATTTTTCACATTAATAGTAGGTAACTAAAAAGTACCCTGGGTCACCAGTTAATAGTGTTGATTTGAAAATTATAACATAAGTCATTTCATTTTTTTTATTTTTCTTAAAAAATTTTTCAAGGAAAGTTATTTTTATATATATTTTCCATATTGGTTCATTCATTCAAGGTTTTATAGTTAAACAATAAGATTCTTATTACGTCTTATGCTGTCAAAATTTTCTCATTAATAAGGTGATTTTTTAAGTTAAACTACATTTACTGACACGTAATACTACCCCGTTCAAGATAAAGTAGCAGTACAGAATTTCTTTCTCAGCCTTTTTCTTTGATATATGTTATGATTGTTATATACCTGATTTAAAATAAGTGTGTGAGGACATATGATAGATGCAAGGGTAATGTTAAAAATGTTATAAGCGTACAGTAAAATGTTTGGAAATAATTGGAGGATTCGACAAATGCAAGCAGTCTCTTACCAGTCATTGTAGCATCATGTCGTGCCATAGCTGCACTCTTTTTTTGTTAATTATTTTTTTGTCATTGATTATTTTTTCAATCTTCGAATATTTATTGAAACCATACCCAATCACTTGGTATCCTCATTCCAATGATAATTGCACTACCTTCAATACCTACATTGCAGTGGGTTATTAAAAATATCGCATACATAGATCATTTTAACAAAAATGGTATATTTTACGTCCCAGTCAATTACAACGTCCTTTAAGGAAATAATAATCTGAAAACTTTCATAGTTATTCGAAGAACATTTACTGCTGAAAGTACAACAGACCATCAAAAAGTATTTCTTTAGTTTTCGATGCAAAAAAAAGGCTAAATTAGTGTCACGGGTGCGTGTCTTGCTCGTGAATTCATCAAATGAAATCAAAGAGTTTTTAATTTTTCTTTAGTGTGAAATTTTAACGTTATTAACATAAATAATATTTTTACGAATTTTAGACATCCTAAAAAAATTTTTACCTACGATTTAAATACTTTTGAAGTTGCGGGACCAAAATCGTATTTATTAAAAATTTTAACGGAATATTTTTTCACAAATTCACGCAATTAAATTTATAAATTCGAATAAAAGCCTTTTATAAGAGCCCGTAACTCTTCATTTTTTGTTAAGAGCCCGTAACACTATCCCATAACGATTCAAAACCCATTATATCTTTGTTTGATGTTGAATTATCGATTTGGAAAGTGACTTGTATAAAGATGAATATCTTACTAATATATATAGCAAAGTCGCTAAGACCGTTGTAATCGCTAACCGCGAAAACTACTGAACCGATTTTGCTGAAATTTTGCACACTGATTCATGATATTTCCTAGATGGTTTTAGTATAGTTTTTATCTTAAAAAATTTAATAACAATAGCAATAAATAAGCTCAAAGTTTTGCAAAAATACGCCAGCTTTTCACTTTAGTTCAGTAAAATCCGCTAGGTGGCGTCGACATAAAATCGAGGCTACCCGCAACAGAATTAAATAAGTGTGGTTATAATACGCCGGAGCGTCTCGATGACTATCGCAGTCGTGCTTCGGCAGTTCAATGAGCTCCATAGAGAAAGTAGATAATAGTCTTGCAGCTGGATATCCCGGTTACGGACGACACTCTTCTCTAAGGGGAAAGGGACCTAGGTTTCCATTCACCCTGAATCTCGACAAGTGTGTGCAGCCACAACGGCTTTCTTAGCAGTGGTCGTGTCCCCGACATATCCACAATTTCCCGACTAACGATGAGCGGTTGGTTATCCAGGGAACCACCCGAAGACAATGTATTCTTTGGTCAGTGGTGTACCTCCCTTCATCACAGTCTCCGTACATAGAGACTCCCAGGGTAAGAATCAATCTACCCGTAGCCAGCTCTTCATCATCAGGAATAATAATAAAGAATAGCTGGAAGTCTCACCACTGGCGCTTTTTAGGGCCGTTATAAGTACTTACGTTCCCTTCTTAACCATCAATCTCATCGGTTGTTTTTAGGGGCCACCTAAGTATAAACTACCTTGCCAACAAATACATTTTTACTACCATTTCTGAAAGCGATTCGTCGACTAAAAGACTAAAGACGGGCACTATTAAACCAAGTCTGCCATTCGCTAGCAGAAGTCACCAGCGGAGTTGTTCTTCGCAAGGCTGGAAAACCCGGTGACCGACGACCCTATATTACCGCAGCTAATCTCCTTTCTTGCACAGTTTTGTACTTTAAAATACATGCCATTCCTTACCATCTGTAAAATTTGATCTGGATAGGTGGAAATTTTGGAATCTATCCATAAACTTGATATTTTTTGGTTCATTATTATCTTCAAATGTATTTTTCCTGCAATTTAATTACGTTACGCTGGAATATCTACACTCAAACAATTATACATAATAATATGTACCTTTTCCTAAAGTTACATTAAACATTTGTATTATTGCTTGATGAGGCACAATCATCTGCAACTTTCTTACTTACAGAGTCCTCAGTTAACTGAATCGGACTACATCCCGAACTGGATAACGAATAATCAGTCGCATAATTCACAATATCTTGAATTATTTCTCGATCTGGCAAAGTGGAATTTTTAGTGTGAGTTGTCAGATCGTTTGAAATATCATCAATAGTAAGGGCATATTGCACTACCTCATTAATTGTATCACTATCATCAAAAGAATCTTTGTTCTCAGCTGACGGTGACTGATTTGATGTATCAATGCGTACTAACTCCGAGAGTCATTTTTTACGACTCTGAATGCATCGAGAAGGGCACCTGTCAATAACCGTCTCCTGCTTCACCCTTCGGACTTATGAAAACTTTCATCTCTGAAGTGGTCACTACATGTCACATGATGGGACTTTACTTCAAAAGAAATAGGTAGACTTAGATTGTGTAGCCACTTTTTTCTTAAATCAGCATCCTTTGGGAATTTGCCAAGTCATTTGAATTCATAGAATGTATGTAAAAAACAAGTAAACAACAATCAAAGTTAGATTAACAGAACTTACGTGTGAAAGCTACGTTCATTTAAAGTAGAGTAGACCTGTTTGCACTGCAAAAAATTCTTCATTGTTCCAATCAAATATACAAACGGTCATAAGAAATAAATTGCTGTTGGAAATAAAAACACTTAACTACTCAGCATTGATGTTAATATACTGCAGATTTTGACAAAAATAGAGTAGCAGACGTCAGCTGAGTCGTCTGCTGACTTCACACTCCCCTTGCCATGCATTTTTCAACTAGTTGTAGTGCTCAGATAAAGAAAGACACAAGGAACTATCGGGCATCCGTCTCTCTCTGCCTATATTGCGAGATCAGGGCTCTTGTTCACTCTATGGTTCCATCTCTATTTTTATGGGACACGAACTGCCAACCTTATGCACGTTAGCCGAGCATCATTTCCACTTGACCATAAGGTAAGATTGAAAAGTACTTACCTCTTACTGCTGTTGAATTGTGGTTCATAATTCATTTTTTATTGAAAATTAAAATTTTTATTTTCTATTTATTAATTAGTTCATTTTTAAATATTTGATTTATTATATGCATTAATAAATTATTTATTCA
>NW_019379507.1:975522-1001800 GCF_000648655.2 Copidosoma floridanum | reverse complement strand
AAAATATTGTGTATATGTCTTACTCGCTATTATGTCTGTAACGCTTTTGTCGTCGTAAGCAGTGCTCCCTGCAACACGTTTAGTTCACTCTACCTACGACAAGAGTTCACATGCGTCTGTATCCTCGTATCAGTCAGTCTTTTATATTAAACTCTACATTAAACATTTGTTAAGTCTTGTCTTTTGCCCATAAACAAATCCTCATCCACACTACGTTCACTCTTGTTCTACTTGAAAAATACACTCGACGGACCTTTTATTTTTCATATTAATAGGTTATGGCCCAGACCACGAGACTGCATAATGAGTTTAAGAGTAAGGTGTATGTTCTTGTTTCTTTGTCTTCAGTGAGGAACAAGTTTTTTGTTACGAGGACACGAAACAGTGTATAGTGCAAAATGGCTGGAGAAATCTCAACACGTCAAATCTCGAGGTTCGACGGTAAGAACTTCCAGGCATGGAAATTACAGCTGAAAGCCATCTTCGTTGCTAACGAACTGCTAGAGGTCGTGAACGGTACGAGTGTAAAGCTGGCAGACGCAAGTAGCGTGGAGGCGAAAGCGTGGATGAAGAACAATGTGAAGGCCATGAACATTATTTCATCGTCCATGGAACCGGAGCTGATGCAGTGTTTGTTGTCGTGTGGCATGGCAAAAGAGATGTGGGATCGATTGCTGGCAATTCACGAGAAAAAGCGTGAAACGCACAAGCTGCTTTTGAGTCAGCGTTTTCATGAGTATCGGATGGATCCGACTGACCCAATTTTGCAACATGTTGCCAAAGTGCAAAACCTATCTACGCAGTTGATCAATTTGGGTCAGAATATACCAGATTTGTTAATCATCTCAAAAACCCTTACTAGCTTGCCAGCGAAGTACCGGCACTTACGTACGGCCTGGAGCAGTGTTGACCCCTCAAAATAAACAGTCGGATGTTTACAAAAGAGGCTGATCGAAGAGGAAGCATATTTGAACGCCGAACATGAGGAAGCTGTGGCACTTGCTGCTACCTCAAGTGTGACTCATAAGAGTGGCGCGAATCCAACGAAACCCAAGCACAAGGAAAAATGTCGAGACACGAAGGACGTTGAGTGCTATCTATGCGGCGAGAAAGGATATTTCGCGCGGGAGTGTCCAGATCGGAAGTCGAACTCTTAGAACATAAGTTGCTCGAAGGAATCAGAGAGTTTTCGTGACGTTGCGCTCGTTACTATAAGCAGTTACAACCTCAAAAGCCCTGTAACGTTCAGTGCTGATAAACGGGAGCCATCCGCACGCGAGATAACATGGCTGCTTAACGCTGATAATGACGATGTATGGTTTACCGTTAGTAGTGCATCCGCATACATCACCTTCAGAAGAGAGTGGTTCACAAACTATCGTCCAAGGAGGGAAGGTAGTACCATCACTCTGGGAGATAATAGTGAGTGCACAGTTGTTAACGAAGGTACTGTACCTGTCAAGAGGCTCGTCGAGGGGCAGTGGCTGAACGCTTACCTCGAGAATGTTTTGCATGTCCCCGGGATGAAAAAGAATCTGTTCTCTGTCGGCGCATGCACATCATGCGAACTCAAACTTCAAGGGAAACAGCGTGAAAATCTTGCGCAACAACAAAATTATAACCACAGGTGTGAAGCAGTCGAATGAGATGTACAGAATGTTCCTGCAAGCAGAGGCACTGAAACATGAGGATAATATATCTACTGCTAGTCTCGAAACATGGCATGAGCGCCTGGAACACCTAAATGTGCGCGCTCCGTGCCAGGATCTAAGTATCTAATCAGGATGCTTTTTTTTGTGAACCTTGCCAGCTCGGGAAATCCCATCGACTAAAATTCAACAAAGTAGTAAAAAGAGAGGCTAAGTCTGCTGAATATATACATAGTGATGTATCTGGTATGCCAATGCCGGTAGATTCAATCACAAATAGGAGGAGCGTGGTAATTTCTTCTTTTCAAGGACGACGCATCCGGTTATCGCCGTGCTTATTTTTTGAAACACGAGAGCGAAGTGTACGAGCGCTTCGTCGATTTCGAACGGGAACTAAGGACCAAGTTCGGAAAGCGCATGAAGTTTCTGAGGAGTAACAATGACAAAGAGTATGTCAACGAGAGGATGAAGAGCCATCTTACCTTACACGGCATAATCCACGAATGCACTGCTCCTTATACTCCAGAGCAGAATGGTAAGGTGGAACGCGAAAACCGCACAGTGATGGAGTGTGCTCGAACTATGCTCAAGACAAAAGACTTGCCCGAAAATCTCTGGGCTGAGGCAGTGAATGCTGCCACTTACCTTCTGAACAGAGTCTCTGCAGTACCTCTTTGCCTTGGTAAAACTTCTTATGAAGTATGGACCGGGAAGAAGCCTGACCTTGGACATGTGCGCGTGTTCGGCTCTGAGGCGTATGTGTACGTACTTAAACAGCTTACCAAAAAGCGCGATGCTCGATCGAAAAAAGTATTGCTAGTTGACCACCAGGACGCCTCCAGTCACTACAGGTTGTTTGACCCGAATACAAAGAAGGTTACTGTTTCTCGTGATGTCATATTCAACGAGTCATCTCAGGAAAAGCGTAAAGTCATTCGAGACGAAGACACTTTTGTTCTTCCTGGAGATCAAATCTCAAATCATGATGAAGTTAAAGAACATGAAGACCATTCTGACAATGACAGTGAGGATGGATTAGATGCAGAATAAGTCAACGGTAGAGCAGATGGAGGAGAAGAGGAACCAGCGCCTGCTCAAGTGCAGTCAGACGTGGACAGGTGTTTGCGTGACAGGTCTAAAATAAACAAACCCGCATGCTATGCTGCTAATTATGCCTCTGACACTGCACTCACCAGCTACGAAGAAGCTGTAAAAGGTCCTGACACTATCAAATAGCAAAAGGCCATTCGACATGAACTTGATGCACATCGTTGGAATGGTACGTGGACCATCGTACCTCGAGATGCTACTGAACGGACCATCGACTCCAAATAGATGTTTAAAGTCAACCACGATAGTGGAGAGGATGAACCTAAGGTCAAAGCACCTCTATGTGCGCGAGGATTCATGCAATGAGAAGGTGAAGACTACCCTGTTGTCCGGTACGACTCTCTTCGGATTCTACTGGCTCATGTCACACAGCTTGGCCTCGAGATGGTGACGTTCGACGTCCGATCAGCTTTTCTGTACGGATAGCTGACAGAAAAAATCCACATGGAAGTGGCCGAGGGTGTGCCTGTGAGTGGTGACCATGTAGTGTATTTATTATAAAAACCTCTTTACGGTCTCAAGCAGGCCCCAAGGTGTTGGAATGAAAAATTCAAGTGTTTTCTTAATTTGTTTGAATTCGAAAATAGTAGTGATGACAAATGTGTTTTCACAGGTAGTTACAAGAATTTTACTGTGTATCTTGCGTTATTTGTTGACGTTGGTTTGCTGGCGTGCAAGTCTGCGGAAGTCTCAGATTTGATTTTAACCGAGATGGAAAGTGTTTTCGAAATCACTACAGGCGATGCTAGTTATTTTGTCGGTCTGCAAATTTATCGTGATAAAAACAAGCCGTGTTTGTTTATAAATCAAAGTATATATGTGAATAGTGTGCTTGTCAAGTTCGACATAAATGATGTGAACCCGATCAGCACACCTGCTAATACTCATGTACATCTGCATCCGGCAGATAAGGATGATGTTAGCCCATTTAAAGCTCCGTATGGTGAGGCAGTCGGTTCACTCATGTTTTTAGCCGTTTTATCGCGACCCGACATTACGCTTGCTGTAAGCATGCTGAGCAGATTTTTAAGCAATCACGATCAAAACCACTGGTGGGCAGTATTACGTGTTTTGGCTTATATGTCTGGTACTAAAGATCTTGGTATTTTATACAGTAATCATCGAGTGATATCAAGGGCTACTCTGACGTGGACTTCGCAAGTGATTTGGAAACCCGACGTTCCATAACTGGTTATTTATTTCGCATGAGTGGTGGTCCAGTTACTTGGTCGTCGCAGCGCCAGAGTATAGTTACTCTCAGCACTATTGAGTCAGAATACGTAGCTGCTGCAGCAGTGGCCAAGAAATCGCGTGGTTCTGCAAATTACTCAATGGTTTGTATCTCAATGTGTCTGGTGTCTGTCTTTTTGTTGACAATCAAAGTGCCATTAGGCTCGCGAACAATCCAGAGTATCATAAAAGGACCAAACACATTGATATACGCTACCATTTCCTTTGTGAAAAGTGTGAAAGCGGAGACATAAATATATTACATCTCATCCAACTGTCAAAAGGCTGATATCCTAACTAAGCCTTTAACGCGTGATCGTTTTAATTTCCTTCGTGATAGGATAGTAGTAGTTGATATAACTGAAATGTAAATTTTAAGAGGCTCTGGAAACGGCGAAAATATTGTGTATATGTCTTATTCGCTATTATGTCTGTAACGCTTTTGTCGTCGTAAGCAGTGCTCCCTGCAACACGTTTAGTTCACTCTACCTACGACAAGAGTTCACATGCGTCTGTATCCTCGTATCAGTCAGTCTTTTATATTAAACTCTACATTAAACATTTGTTAAGTCTTGTCTTTTGCCCATAAACAAATCCTCATCCACACTACATTCACTCTTGTTCTACTTGAAAAATACATTTGACGGACCTTTTATTTTTCACATTAATAGTAGGTAACTAAAAAGTACCCTGGGTCACCAGTTAATAGGTGCTTGTGTTATAAGATAAATTTTTTAAAATAATTATATCTCTAGCAAGGGTCCTGGGTCACCTAGTTATAGGCAGTTGTGTTATAAATTAATGTTTTATCTATTTTTTAAGTGGCCAGTAAGTGCCCTGGATCTTCTTATAATAGGTACTTGTGCTATAAATAAATTTTTTATTAATAAAATAAGTGGCCAGTAAGCACCACGGGTTACCTAGTAACAGCGCTTTTGTTATTAGTTAATGTATTCATGTTTGATAATGTGGCCCAAGAGCGTTCTGGATCACACGGCGGTAGAAGCCTGTATTTTTAATTAATGTTTTATTAGTTTATTTTGTACTTCGTAAGCGTTTCAGGTTATCTGGTTGTAAAAATTTACGTTATTAATTAATTTTTTATTAAATAATTAAATAGTCAGTAAGCCCTTTATGTCACCTGATTATAGGCGTTTCTGTTAATAATTAATTTAGTGTCCAGAAGGCGTTCCAGATTACCTAGTGATAGAAGCTCGAGTTAAATATTAATGGCTTTTCAAACAAAAGTGGCCACCCCAGGTGTTCTGTTAACAGGCGCTTATCTTAATAATCAATGTCTCATTTTATAAGTTATGGTCTAGTAATCGCCTTACGTTGCCTAGTAATAGGCACTTATGTTATTAGTAAATGCTCTATTTATTGATAAAGTGGCCAGTAAGTGCCTTGGGTCACTTGGTCAAGAACATTTGTATGATTGTTCTGTGTTTAGTTAGATATCTAAGTGGCCAGTAAAAGCCCCAGGCCACCTGGTTGTTAGAGTTCGTCTTATGTAATAATTTTTTTCCAAAAAAAGTGGCTGCCCCTGATTTTTTGTTAACAGGTGCTTGTCTTATTAGTTAATGTAACATTAATTACTTAAATGGTCAGTGAGTGCCCCTGGTTACCTGTTGCTTATGTTACTAGTAAGCGCCCCAGGTTACAGGCTTAAAGGCGTTTGTATTATTGATTAATGTTCTATGGATTAATTGAGTGGCTTTTTAGTGCTCTAGGTCACCTGTTTATATGTGTTATAAGTGGTGGTTACAATGATTTCCTAATCGGATGGTGACTGCCTTGGTTCACCTGATGAGAGGTGCTTGTGTTATAGGAGCATTTTTATTTATTAATATGGTGACCCGTAAGAACCCTGATTCACCAGGTAACATGGACTTTTATCACTACTTAATGTATTATTGATTTTTTAATAAGCGTCCTGGGTCACCTGACTATTAACCCACGTTAGTAGTTAATGTTTTATCAATTATTTAAGGCACCGGTAAGCGCTCTGAGTTAAGTCGAAATAGGCGCTTGTGCTACCAGTTAATGATTTTTTTATCAATGTTGTTGCCAGTTAGTCTCCTGGTTAAAGGCACTTGTGTTATTCTTTATTGTTTTATCAATTATTATTTAAGTGGCGAATAAGCTCCTTGGAATTTTTGGTTATCAGCGTTTGTATTATTAACCGTCTTATCGATTAATAATGTGACCAGTAATTGTCCTAGGACACCTGGTGATAGGCATTTGTGTTATAAATAAATGTTCATTTAATAAGTTAGTTGTTAAGAAATGCCTTAGATCCACCAGCTATTAGGGCTTGTTTTATTTAGTAATGTTTCTCAAATAAAAGTAGCCAGTCTCGGTGTGTCTTGGGTTACCTGGTAATAGGCGTTTTTGTTAATAATTAATGATTCTTTAATTCATTTGTTGGCCAGTAAGCGCTCCAGGTAGCCTGATGGTAGGTACTTTAGTAACTAGTCAAAGTGTTACCTAACAATTAAGTGGCCAGTAAGTGCCGTGGGCCACTGGGTGAAAGGTGTTTGTGTGATAAATGTTTTTTTTTTAAGTAGTAAGGTGGCCCATCAGTGCCTTAGTTCATCTGGCTATCTGCGTTTGTTTCATTATTTAACGTTGTATTAATCAATTGAGTTGCTATAAAGTACCCTGAGTTACATGGTAATAGCCCTTTATCCCATTAGGTCGTGTTTCAATTATTTACGTGGCTGGTAAAAGTTTCGGGTTATCTGGTTATAGGCGCTTGTGTTAATAATCAGTGTAAGCACCTTTGATTATCTGGTAATCGACGCTTTTATCATTAATTTACATCCTATGTATTGATAAAATGGTCAGAAAACACCCCAAGTCACCTGATAAGAGATGCTTGTACTACTAGTGAATTTTTATAAATTAATTAGATGGTCCGTGCTGTGGGTAACAAGGTTATAGGCGTTTAGGTCGTTCATTCATGTTCTATTAGCTAATTGTGTGGTAAGAAAGCGTCGCAGTTTACATAGTTTTAGGCATTTATGTTATTAATGCATGTTTGATGATGCTAATGGCCAGTAAGTGCCTTGAGTCTTCTGGTGATAGGCATTTGTGTTACTTCGTGAAACATCATAACTATAAAATTTAATAACCTTGTATCTTATCTGCAAGTAAGTTAATTGATATTTTAATGATCGTGAGGATCATATGTCTGTAATTTTGAAAATGTGAGTTGGATGAGCAAATTGATGAAATGTAAACTATCTGTATCTTATGAGCAGATATTTGAAACAATTTTTCTTTGGTTCTTAAATGTAAACATTGTAAACAAATGTTTCAAACAAGTCAATGCTTAAGTGTGTCCCCCTCGTCTCACACAAACCACAAAATGTAGTATTGAACTGAAACATAAAATAAATGAACACTACAACTAATGATTAAATGCAGTATATTTATGAATCCTACTGCGATCGCTTATGTTACTTAACTTCTTTCCTTTCGAATGATTTTCAGATTTATTAACGCTTTCGTTTTTTGCTACAGGTTGGAGTATCTCTTTTTAAATTCCAATATCGTCTTGAGTAAATGTTTCGTGTTAATATTTCCCAATCTTTTGCTTGTCATGATTCATGTATGATTCCTCAGAATTAGTCCTAATAGTGTTACGTTCTTCAGAATCTATATCACAGTTACTTTTTTTCCTCTTTTCTTTCTATGTTCTCGCGGTCTCTAGTTATGTCAATTCTCGTTTGATGACCAGAATTTTTTAAATCTTACTATAGGAATGACCTTACATACATTAGGGTACTAAATATTTTTTCTATTTTTGGCTTTGCATCCGCGAACATCAGTCTTGCAAAAAATAGCGTTCATCGATCGTTTCAGGTACAACCCATTGAAGTGGTGATTAATAAATTAATTTGGACATATCTTTGTGCTTGTGACAATCCAATAACATCTTATAGCAGCTCCTACAGATTCTATGTGGAACCCAGTTCTCATTCAGTTTAGTGATACTAAAGCCAAAACCAAATTTGTAAGCCTCAGTAGCTGTATTTTATTTGAGTGAACAGTAAGTGTCATCTGATAAAAGGTGCTTTTATCTACTGCTTCTTTGATATTCGTTCTCGTGGCTGTTGAGTCCCCCCCAGAATACCATGATGGGCGGATGATATACCATGAAACAAAACGAAACAAAAATTCGAGAATTCACGTGACAGCAGAAGAGCGTTATAAAATTACGTCGGGGTCACCATGAGTTGTGGCAGCAGAAATTCTATTACATCCTGCTGACTTCATCCAAGTTATGAAGCCAACTGATTTTTTTTAGAAAAAAAAAAAAAACCACGATGCAAATAAGAAATAACATAAAAGCTAACACAGTGATATAAACTTAAATTTGAAAGCAAATGTATGGATTTAGAAACTGAAGAATGAAACTGATTTTACTGTAATAATTTGAATTTACTCTTTGACGGTCTTTACTTTACTTTAACGGAGAATAGCATGTGCTAGGTGAATAAAAAACACATATTTTATGAATGTATTTCGTCGCCCAAGTGTGAAAATTCCAAAGGAAAAAAAAATTCAATAGAATAAATAATCAACAACAAAAACAGATGGACGCGAATAAAAATATCTCGAAAATTTTGTTGTATATGGTGCGTTATTGTATACACGTACCCGTTCGCATCTCTCTTGCTTTTGATAACCGTCGCATGTTCTACGAAGGCAGATTTTTGCCGTGCGTTGTTCACAGTTTGTAGAGATTCACATCTACTTCAATCCTATAAATCTTTCAACGTATAAAAAAAAAATATGAATTTAAAGACGAGTTATACAATAGTAAGAAACAAAAACCAACAAAAGAAGCTGATTTCATGTTAAAAATATTCTGAACAAGCCAAGCTCTTATAATCACCGTTAAAAACTACTGGAAATCGCTCTGTACAAAGGAAGTATTGGACTGTACGAGGTGCGCTAAATTTCCTAAGTAAAGGCTCTTTCATTTCCTCCCTTGACCCCTGTTTTCTAATAATGCGTGACAATAAGTGGAATTGTATTCATCTTAATTATTTATCGGACGTTTGGTTCCGAAAAATACTGAAGATGAGCAAGCCTTGAAGAAAGAGAAAAAAAGAGTCCAGAGAAAAATAAAGAAAATGCTTGTTAATAAATGTTTCTGATGAAAATTGATTCCAGATACGATTTGAATATATTGTAAAACCTGAATATGCTGCGAGACTCAATTTTCCTTTGCTTACCTGGCAGTTCTTAATTTTGTTTGAGTTTGACTATGCACATAATGTATGCTTAATCAACTGTCAGGTGGATCTACCCTTTTGAAAAACCTAGCTACTCATTAAGTTACTTACCACTTTGAAAATTAAACCGTAGAACTAGTTGCTGATAATTATATGCATTGGCTATTGATTTCAAGCCATTCATCTTTTATTTTTCCCGTACTTTGTATTCTTTCGTGTGTGACAAGGTAGCTAAAGCTATTGCGTTACTATATACCTAGGTGTATTTATGGGCAAGTCATCGGTGGCTACTGTGTCCTAGAATAATATGTACTTTTTCTACACGTATATTTATGACACCATATTTAATGTGTGTTCTTCGTACCCCAGACTATGAGCCCAAAGAGAGAGAGAGAGAGAGAAAGAGAGATGTCAGACACTAAGTAGAGTAGTATGCGTGCGAATTGTAGTTAGACACTGTGTGAGTGAGTGTGAAAAGAGGAGAAATGGAGAAACTCGTGACATGTCGCAAAATAATTAAGAGTGACAATGTTGGGTCGTTACATTGGCAATTTTTTTTTTTCATCTTAAACTTCTTGCTGGTTTTTAGAAACATTGGAGGTTTTTGATTCAAAAGGAGGGGCATGCGCGTCCTTGCAGACATACCGTATAATATACGTACATCAGCAGTAGTGCATCAGACAGTGGAAAGAGCAGTTGATAGTGGATAGATAGTGCGTAGCTGAGAAATAGAGAGAAAGTGACTCGTAGAGTAGCGTAGAGTAGAGTAAAGACTACATTAGGATAGAATAGTGTGTAGCAAATAACTTAGGTTAAAACATAGTGAGAAGAGTTAGAAAAGTAGAAAGGAGATGACGCATAGCATGAAATGAAGAATAAGCAGTGTGATAGCAGCGTATCAAATTACCAGAAGCTGGTCGTACACCGAATCATGTACGAGATCGCAACGGATAATTTTAATAAGCTGTAGAATGACCGTGAGGTTATCGAGAAGCTAGATGTACCGTGTATAGTGCACCAAAGTCATACAGAGACAATAGTGTTTAAAAATAAAGAAACGAAAAAAAAAATTTGCATCATGTAGTATTTGTAAGAAAGTTGGATACGGGAATAGATTTCAAGCGGAAAATTTATGTAAAAATAAAGAAAATGCAGCTATTTTAAAATCAGCAGAGTCAAAAAACTAAATACGATCCCGCTTATAAAATTGAACTTACTAGTTAATGATAGTAAGGCCATCATGCCACGTGATTCTGTAGCCAATGTACTATTATGAATTTAAAATTTCATAAAAAGTTACAAGTAACGAACAAAATAAGTGGGATCAAACTGACACAAACATTGAATGAGTCAGTAGATGTGTTTAAAATATCAACGATAAAGTTAAAGATCCTTAATGTGCAAAAAAAAATTTCAGTCATGATTATTAAAAGTAATTTGTTTAAGAATTATTTATTGATCGGCTTGGATTGTATTGTAGAGCTTCGATTGTGTCAAAATGAAAATTTAGAAGTTATTCAGAGTTTGAATTCAGCTACTAAATATATAAAAATACAAGTTTATCAAAATGTAAAAAATGAAATGCTTCGCAGGTCCCTTGGGCCACAAAATAGCCCTGGAGACGACGGCACTTGTCCGACGAAAACTACTAATTATTGTTCTGTTTCCAATCTGTATTAACAATGAAGTAAATTCTTTATTCATGCAACACATGTTTTATTTTTCAATTTNTATAAATTGATTGTTCTTGTGGAAAAAGTCTTCTTTAAGGCCCTCAAGAATGTATAAACGCAAAGGCAGGAGATTACTCACAAACACACAGTTATATAAAAATTCTTACTACAGTATTTAAGCGTAGACCATCGTGCTCCCGTCTAATCTGAGGAGAAAAAAGTGTTGAGTTATATGTTGGATACTATCTCTCTCTCTCTCTCTCTCTCTCTCTCTCTCTTTCTCTCTGTCTCTCTATACTCTCGCTCTACCTTTTTTAAAATCTAGCCATTACATCCAAATCCAAATATATGGCAAAGTATCACTTCAAATCTTATTTAGAAAGATATATTAGCAAAATAATCTTAAAAAAAGTTTCTAAATTTATAACTGTTTCGTTTTCTTTATTATCTTAAAAAATTATTGATAAAGTTTGTTCTGGTAGTCCATAATCTTGGCATGATTTTTCTTCAAATTTGAAAATTGAATTGAGCTGTAACAAAGAATTAAACTTCAGTTTTTTTTTAACTTCAATAAAAATTGTTTGAATTCTGACTATACATTATTTCCACAAATATCTTCAGACATTTGAAACTATGCAAAAAATTTTCTCAATTGGCATGGCAGCATAATGTTATATGCTTCTGCAAAAATATTATGAACTAGTTATCCCCCCCCCGTCTTTGCCCGAGACTTCGGGAAGTTCTAAAATCTGGAAGTTTTGAATGAAGTTTTTATTGTAAGGGTTATCATAGAAAGCTGATCTCTCACGTAATGGATTCTTCATTTGTAAATTTTGACGCTACTGTTTGAATCTCGATGAATGTTCTGCGTCAGTTTGTTGATGCCTAAAATTAATACTATACTAAAATCATCTAGAAAGTGTCAAGCATTAGTATGCAAAATTTCAGCAAGATTGGTTGAGTAGTTTTCGCGGTTAGCGATTACAATGGTTTTTGCAACTTTGCTTTACATATTGGTAGAATTGAAAGTTTTTTCTACAGCATATACGCTCAGGAATGATCAAAATTTCATGAGATGTGTTGTCACTCAACGTCGACTATGTGCTAATGTGCGTGTCACACGTTACTGAAGCTTGCTACGAACTTTTACTTCATCATTATCATCGTTCAGAAATTTGGCAAAACAAAATTTGCTATGTTAATATTCCACAATACTGCTTATTGATTTCAGTAACATAAACTTGTGTAAGGCGGGAAAGACTTTAAAAGTAGGTTGACTTAACATAGTATCCCTGAAAATCTCGGATCCTTATTTTTTAAACGAATTTTGAATTGCCTTGATAGAGCAAAATCTGTTGAAATGTTTTTAAAACAGTCGATGGAATACTTTTAATATATTTAAAGATACTAATATTACTTTAGGTTTAGTGGATCACGATTCCCAAATTCAAGATAAAATTGAAAAAGTATGTAATGTTATGCTGTCATACCAATTGAGAAAATTTTTTCTGTGGTTTTCAATGTCTAAAGATATTTGTGGCAAAAGTTTAAGCAATTTCTTATGGAAGATTTTCTATAAGATCTAAAAGAAGCATTTCTTTTTAACAGATACATTCAATTTTCAAATGGAAAAAAAATCATGCNAAATTTTTTTCCTTTAAACAAGATTAAGTGTTATTAAAGAAAAAAAACCTAGAATATAGTATACAAACAAATAAGAAGGAAAAGAAAAGAGACGCATAAAAATTATATTATACAACAAAGATAATAATAAAACTTTGAAAGTGGTCAACGAAAACGATAATCAAGTTGATGCTGATATGAAAGTATCTTGAGCGCTGATTGAGTCCCTTAATGCTAATTTCTCGTTTCAACATGCAATCCAATTCATTCCTATATTCAAGATGTTAGAAACGGAGAAAGTTCTACGCACGTACACGCGTAAGCGGCCAAGACTTAAAAAACCTTGAGGCATTTATAATCCAATTTAAAAAAAGATATGCGACAGGAAAAACTGTTGCTTACTTTTAAACTCAACTGAAGAAAGTGCGTCATTAACAAGGCCAATCGATGGACGAGTATTTCGATTATGTAAACTCACTGATAAACTGTGCTGAAAAGGCTCTCATGAAAAATAAGAGCAATACATACAACGCGCACATGATCATCCCAATATGAGACATGTCGTTAGACATGTTCATAAAAGAACCAACACCTATGATGATTCAGCGAGTAAATGTGAAAGAACTTGCTACCCTATCCAACGCCTTCGAGTATGCGTTGAGATTAAAGAGCCGAATAAGAGTGGTTGCAATCTCGGATACACGATACCAAGGACAATCTTGCAGTGATTTTAGAAATAATTTAAACAACTCATACCGACTGCAGCATAGATAATCTGAGTAGCCATTCTCATTGCATTGAATAGCATAAGTTAATGAACAATAAATAAAAAATCAGAATCACAGTGCTAATAGACAGTATAATTACCAGAATAATAATAGACAATATCATATCAACAGTATATTAATGGACGGAATGAACAGAATGAACAGAAAAGGAGGCTGTTAAGTGACGACTTGCAAAAATAAATAAGTTTTTTTAGGCGAAAGACAGCTTTAAATTTAAGAATGATAACTTATCTAAACTTACAGTGCGAGTGAATGTACGGCTATACGGTAGCTCAAATGTTAGAGCAACTATCTAGTAAACAGGAGGTTGTGTGTTCGATCCGCACCCGCGGAGGATATTTTTTTCATTGTTATTTATTATTCAAGAAAATTTCTGGAAAAAAAGAAATTATATGGATTAGTATGGTAAATCTTTGATGTGTTGGATATTGAGAAAAGGGCATGTATGGAAAATATAGAGTGCTTGTATTGAAAGTGCCGCCATCTATGCATATGCGCCTTATTATACAATGGTTCAGATGTATTAACATTCACTTGTATACCTATTGGTCGTATTAAATTTTAAGTTTTTTATTTCTTATTCTATTTTGTATTATATTTGTTCCCTCAATGATAAAATTTTTAGACTTTTAAAAGATTCATATTTAACAAAAGTCGTCACCTAATAAAGCTAACTGTGTACTTCGTGGCTCTCGGAAGTGTCGACTGACAACCGAAGCGAGCCACTAAGCCTCAACATATAAAATCAGCAAGTACCGCCCCAAGCATGTAAGACAAAGAAGTTTTAACTAAAGCTTCGCGCAAGGTGCATTTTTTCGCGCGGCGTTTTAATTAGTAGCCCGCTGCCGCTCATCGAGTGCAGTACTCAATTATACAAGCTTGCTAAACATTTCTCTTAAAGAGTGATCAATTGTTCTTTTTTTTTTTTATCACTTTGTACGATTAATTCGTATCCAAACGAAATAGAAAATAAATAAACTAAAAATAAGTCGAATACAGTAAGAGTGATTAAAATTATTAAACTAATTTACTTGAAGAAGCTATAAATAGAGAAAAAGCCTCTGGGCGATGAATTAACGCCAATGTAGTACAACACAGGAAAAAAACACGATATCTCGACTTACATTGTACAACGAAGGAGAATAAAATTAGGTATTTGATCTTTTATCATTTTAATATATATGGGTAAATCTGCCATAAGAGGTTAAAAATGCCTTGAAGAATCCATAAAAAAAAAGTTGGATGAAATAATTATTAAATCGCTTCCGTCCCACCCCTAAAACAGCCTTAAACCAACGTACCCTACTCTAATGCCTTCTTAATCTTTCACCCATATAGCACTACCTCAAGGATTATGTAGAAATATGCTAACACATTATATGGATAAAACAATTTTATAGGAAGAGGTGGAAAGTGTCTGAAGAAGGCTACATTAAATAATTGAGTGTTGTTCAAATAATGTGTTTGAAAACTGTGAGGAGGCTAAGAAGGATTTTCTAGAGTGTAACGAGAGCTGAAAGGGACGGTGCAAAAGGTAATTCAGCTAAAAATGATATGATAACTAACATAATTTTACCTTATTTAGATATGTTGCTGAAGAGTGGCTAAGTAGTTAAATGGGTAAAAGGGGCTGAACAAAAATTTAACCCCATCAAAATAGGGTATGTACCGATAAAATTCTACTTTATTCAGAGCAGGCCTTAGAGTGGCTCATCACCTTTTTTAAAATCTAGCCATTACATCCAAATCCAAATATATGGCAAAGTATCACTTCAAATCTTATTTAGAAAGATATAATAAATATCTTTTACATAAGATAAATATTGTTGTTATAGAAAAATCATCTTGAGCTAGTCCGTAGTAAAAAATACAGCAAAGCTTATAAAATATGTAAATAACACAATGTAAATATGTAAATAACAATTCCAGCATAGTACTTAAGATATTTTGACAATAAAATTGTTATATATCAGTTTTATTTTTCAGTTATTTTCTTTTTAATTTATCACGTAGTTCTATGAGGTTATTATGAAAAAAAAAATCAAGGCACCAAGAACTTTATACTTAATAATGAAAATTTCGATTGTTGTTACTATATTAATAGACGGCAGAAGTCAATATATTTGCCTTCTGGGTGGTGTGGAACAACAGATAAACAAATGCAGAGTTGTAAAAGAACTTTTTCTTTTGTAATAAAAAATTTATGTCGTAAATCAAATTTTTTTTTTAAAAGTATGTACAACTTGTTTCCTACATATAAAAGTAGGGCTTAAGGTTGTATTATATATTTAATTTATAAAAAAGATGCTATGCAGACAATGGAAGTACATTAAAACACAAAAAAAATTGTGTGGGGGAAGTAGGAAAGTGAAGGGGGCAAGAAAAATCGAGTGGGGGCAGAAGAGTGGCAGTGAGGGTCAGGGGGGGGGGTAATAAAACCAAAAAATTAATTAAAATAACGTTAAAGTGGCCTTGCCCTTTTCTACGCCATTTTATGCCGCCCTTCTGGGTCTAATGAGTCTGGTAAACCTGTTTTAAATACCAGACGTCTAATAGGCACTTTAGACCTGTGTTTTATTGGTTTAGTGAGTTTGTTGAAAAGCCCTAACTGTTGAAAAGTCTTAGCCATTAGACTCAGATCCAAAATTTCTGCCAAGGTATAGTTGAGTTTCGAATTTTGCTGTAAACAGCATTAAGTACTTTAAATTTGATATTTTCCGTACAAAAAAATTTTGCCCCGCTTTACGCAGCCCCGCGCTCCTCGCTATGTTTAGAAATAAAGGTATGTGAAGCTTCGCTAATTTTGATGACTTCTAATTAATCCCAAAACAGTTAAAAAAACAGTTCTTAAACTTTAATGTAAAATATTAATACTATCATNTAAATAAACTAAAAATAAGTCGAATACAGTAAGAGTGATTAAAATTATTAAACTAATTTACTTGAAGAAGCTATAAATAGAGAAAAAGCCTCTGGGCGATGAATTAACGCCAATGTAGTACAACACAGGAAAAAAACACGATATCTCGACTTACATTGTACAACGAAGGAGAATAAAATTAGGTATTTGATCTTTTATCATTTTAATATATATGGGTAAATCTGCCATAAGAGGTTAAAAATGCCTTGAAGAATCCATAAAAAAAAAGTTGGATGAAATAATTATTTTTCGTCGTAGTTATATTTCAAATACCATCGACATCAAATATCCAAAGCGATTCTACTACAAAGTTTTTTGGTCAAAAGTTATGCGGGATTCTTTATAAGACAACTTTAGTCAATTTACTAAAAACATACCTCTGCTCCTGATGCGTGTAGCTAAGCTGTTTTTATAGATTAAGTGTTCTAAGCCCAATGAAATCAAAGCTAGGATTAAACTCTATTGGTTGAAAGAAAAATTAGTTTTATTTTGTGCCTTCATTCAAAGGTTATAGCTGTTTAAATAGGAGCGACAAAAATCACTAGAAATGAGATTTCGTAGAATTTTACGGGAAATTCGTAATTTAAAAAAAAATCCCCGAAAATTTTTATTTCTATCACCAAATTCAACAATTTTTTTTTTTTTTATCAATTAAACTTTGCTCCAACAGTCATTTGAGCCTATTTTAGACCACCTAAAATAGCGTACTCTTTTGCTACTACTGTCGGAAGTAGAATCGATATTAATCGATGTATCTCGCAAAAAAGAGCAATGAGACCAAACGCCGAGACACGTATCTCGTGTTTTATCTCAAGATTACTGGAAAAAAGGTTTGTATAATTCCAATGCACAAAAGCTAGAAAAAGAGACACTTTTACTACTGAGGGGTACGGAAGTGACGAGTACGGAAGTGACATTTTGAGCCTTCGAGTACTATTGCGGCTCGTAGAGTTAATGCAAACGGCTTTCCGCTTACAAGTCATCTATCCTCAGTAAATTGTAGAGGAATAAATGTTTTCCTTACCTGTATGAGTAACAGAGTGCTGGAATCAGGGAGGGGATGCAAGTGATCAAAATTTTTGTACACGAAAATTAAAAATTAAAATGTTTGTCAGTAGAAAGGGTACTATTTTTCCAAACACTCTTATAGATATATGTCATATGGCTGGCGGCGAGAGCGGAGGCGTGGCCGGGGTCCTATTTTGGCAGATACCACGTGATCCTGTGTGGCTAGCCAGTATGCTCGGAAGAGGGTGCGCGGTGGCCCCGCATAATTAAAATATTATTACCAACGCTGCTTGGCCGGTAACAATTTTCTTTTTTTTTTTTTTTGAGGGAGGGAGGGAAATTAAGGGTTAGCATAAGGAGCGGGTGGTAGGTGGGGTTTTTTATATAAATTAAAAAATATATTTTATACATATATTATATAAAAATAGACAGAATATTACAATATTACAATATTACAATGTTACAATATTATTATACAAGATTTCCTTTGACATTTTTTCGTAAATATAAAAAGTGTTCCTTTATTAGCTTTTCCAAATTTGATACAGTGGTTTTATTCGTTTCAGTCATACTGCCTAATAAAACAATTAACTCGTTCACTATAAATTCCTTACACTTAGTTACTAACGTTGCTACACTTTCGATTTGGCGAAGTCTTTCATCCATACATATGACAGATTGAGCGAGTCCTAAAAATGTACAGTGCTGCATAACAATAGTTAAATCGTACGTTTTTTTTTTTTTTTTTCCTATCAGCATCTTCTCCGTCACTGATTTCATTTTTATCAAAAATAACTGATTTCTTTCCGTAAGATGATGTGAATACCAACTCGATATTATCTACTTGTATGCGATCCATCTGACGGGTGTTTTTATTAATAAAGTAATCATTTATAAAAGCAAAATGTTCTTTAAGTTTGCTCCATACATATGCATTTATAATTACACCGCCTGTAAACTGACATTTTGAAAACTGCAACAAAGGCTTGAAACACTGACGATGTATATTATAGTGAAGCCCAACGACGATTTTTTTCGTAGCCGTCTTGTTGAGTGGATACGAATGCAGTAATATCTTTGCAGTTGATATGATAGCACTTTCACTGTCTCTTGTATTTTCCTCAAAATTTATGCAATCGGATCCTGGCTTGTCACTATCACGCGTTAAAAAATATTTTTGTTTCTGTTTGAATAGATCCATTTTACAGATCGATGTAAAGTAGTAAAATTTGAATCACTCGTGTTGTTGTACTTTACTTACAAATTTGAAGAAATACACGTTTGCGAACAGGGTGAATATTACCTATGCAGCCGTCGTTATCGATACCGAGAAGATTACTGACAGTCTAATAGAAAGGTGATACTCTAATGCTAAAATTTTTCATTTCTGCTGCACTCTCCCTCTCAAATTTTTGTCGATACATGATTCATAAGGATCTCCTATAGATAGTACACCATTTATGTTTATCGCGTACACTGCTACGGAAAAACCTGCTAAAACATGCTTGAACGCGAGCTCAAACCTATATTTTGTCTTTCTTTTAGTCATCTGAGAAGTATTCGCGAACAAATGTAGGGTTTTTCCTCACTTTTTTTCAAAATATGAAAGAGAGGAAGTGATGACGGTGGAAAATATGCAATTGTTTCTCAGTTGCAACATATTTATTGTCCCTCAGCTACAATAATTTAAATTTTTTTCAAAACATGAAGAACTATAAGAAACAGCGGTGAAAGTGCGTGATTGTCCCCCCAGTAGTAATATTTGACGTCATACCTGTAGAGTTTCCCAGGCTATGACTTGAGTGGACCTATCTGACTGTGTATACCTTTTACTTTTATCATAATCTCGCTAAAACTTCGACTAAAGGGGGGATAGTATAGAAGTAGCCAAGGAAGAGAAGAAAACGTAAAAAAAATCAGTCCTTATCCGACACTCTTAGCCGAATCAAATCTTGCTGATACGTTACAATAACTTTCCGCGTTACAATTCGTTCGAGGTCTTTCTCAATTTACTTGAAAGTTAAATACAGTGTATTTCTTGCATTTATTTAAACTTGTTTAAATTTTTGTAACAGAGTGTTTTTACGGTGGCGTTGCTTTAGTTTTTTGGTTAGCTACAGAAATTTTTCTTAGTTTTTTTTTACGTTAATAAAAAAAGTGAAAGAAAAAGTGGAAGCATCTACGGTCAGTGCTTTATTCGAGGTTGTCCGTTCGTGTGTGCGATACGCGACCATCGTGTCGGAAGATGCACGAAAAGTGTATACCGAGAGGTGGTTTCATGACGTGCTACCTCTATGCTCTATTAAGGAATGAATTGGAGTATTGCAGGAGCTCTTCATTATGTACCTGGCGGGGGTGCACGCGGTCGCGTTGTACCCTTTATACCTGACGCGTAGTCCTATTGCCATCCAAGCGGCGGTAGAGTGTCTACCGCTCAATACCAGAAAAAATGAGATGTTAAAGGATATGTACGACGCGTACGATAAAATTGGTAAGTGATATATAATAGTCTTACAAATATTTTATACTTTCAAAATTTTTTATGATGGAGAAAATTAAACGGAATATTTTTTTAGTTGGTAAAATATGTTTCGAAATGAGATGTTAAAGGATATGTACGATGCGTACGATAAAATTGGTAAGTGAAATATAATAGTTTTACAAATATTTTATACTTTCAAAATTTTTCATGATGGGGAAAATTAAACGGAATATTTTTTTAGTTGATAAAATATGTTTCGAAGATTCTGAGAATCTTCCAAACGTTGACGATACCCTTAAACGAAAGCGGGAGGATCCCTTGAACGATGGTATGCCTGGACCATCAGAAGCAGAAGTTTCTAATAAGAAAAAAAAATATCTCCAGGTAAATTAAAAACTTCACATAAATGTCTTTTTTCTGTCATTGATTTTTAACTTTCAAAATTATATTCATTTCAAAATATTACGTAGAGAGCGAAACTGACCGCCAGCAGGAGGAGGTATCCGAACCGATGCCCGGTCCGTCGGGGTTAACTATGATGCGTTACACCCCTGCAGGTAACTAATAAATTTAATATTCGAGTTTCTCAAACACAATGTATAACATTTTAATTATAATTGTAACATATTTTTATTTTATAGATAGAGTTGATGGGATTGATAGTGCTTATATCGAACAACAGCAGGAGCAACCCCCTTATCATCAATATGGTAGAGGTGTTGCAAGCGTCGCCGTGCAAACAGAGGATGAACTGGACACGTCAATAGGTACAAAATATATTACTTTGGAAAGCGATAAAAAAAATTTGTAAAATCTTTTAAAACCACTTGTCGTGCGATAAAATTTAAAATTACCAACCCTTCCGATGCAGCGAATACTTTAGATTGGATCAAGAACGCTTTCCAAGAACTTATAACTGTTATTAAAAAAAATTACTCTCGTAATTATCTTGTAGGGATAGATTTGCACTCAGACGCGTTGACTGAGGGATCGGCGGGTATCTATTACAAACTTATTGATCAAATAAATTTTCAAGATATCTGGGGTCTATGCGAAAAAATTGAACAAAGCAAACGAATAATCGACATCGCGAAAACTTTAGTAGTTGAGGTTACATACACGTCAAACTCCCTCAAGGGTGGGGTGCACAGGAAGATATTGTAAATAGTTTGGGTAAAAAAGGCGTCTTAGTGATAAATAATAGAGATAATCTATGTTTAGCTAGGGCTCTTGTATGTGGTAAAGTTTAGACTGCAAAAAATTGTTCGTCAGATTGGTCCCAACAATGGAAAAAAATTAAAACCGAAAATGAACAAAAGTCGGAAGCTATAAAATTAATGCAAGAGTGTGACATTGAAATAAATAACGAACAAGGGTATGGATATGTAGAGTTTTCGAAATTTCAGCGATATTTTGAACAACATAATATATGTATTCGGATATTTGAATATGAGTCTTTTGGTGATGACACAGCTCTTATAAACGATGGTGCTAATGACGGAGCAATATATTGCACATCATTTATAAACATCATGTATTATAAGGACATAGGACATTATAATTTAATTAAAAATTTATTAACCGTAAGATCAATGTATTTTTGTGCAACATGCAATAAAAATTACAAGCGTGTGGGTGAGCATGTTTGTAAATCGGTTTGCCCTGCATGCAATGGGTCGCCAAATTGTAATAACACCAACGATACGTTAAAAAAATCTTGCACTGATTGTAGGAAAGAATTTTACGGAGATCAATGTTATAATAATCATAAGATAAGAGGGTCATTTGCGCGTACAAAAAATCACAAAAGCGCGACAAAAAGCATATGCGATGTAGTTAAAATTTGTAATTTATGTGCCAAGCTCATAAACTTAGCTAAAGGTAAGCATGAGTGCGGAGAAAAATATTGCAAAGAGTGTCAAAGCGTTCATAAGTTTAACATGCTTTGTAGTATGCAACCTATTACGTTAAAGAATAATTTAAATGCTAAAAAAAATTGTTTTATTTTTTACGACTTTGAAATACGACAAGATAAAGAATTACATGATACAGCCCACACGTGTGTACACATACCGATCCTTTGCGTGCTGCAAGTACGATGCGATGCGTGTATATACGAGATAGAAGAAAATCCCCACGCGATTTGTCCCTTCTGTGGTATTAAACAAATTATTTTCGAGGGTGAAGAGTGTCTAAAAAATTTTGTTGATTTTGCAGTAAGATTTGAAAGTAAAACTTTTGCTTCATTTATCTGTATAGCTCATAACTCTAAGGCTTTTGATGGTCAATTTATATTAAAATATATTGTAGATAATAAAAAAGGTACTCCCGAGATTATTCTTAATGGGCGTAATATTATTCTTATGTCGTTAGGAAAAACTAAGTTTATAGATAGTTTAAATTACTTACCCATGAAATTGGCTGATTTACCCAAAACGTTTAGTCTTGCAGGAAATATAAAAAAAGGGTATTTTCCACATTTATTCGTTACGAGCGATAAAAATTATAAAGGTCCTTATCCAGATTCTCGCTCCAACGCGCCAGATTCTATGAACACCAGCGATCGCGCAAAGTTTTTAGAATGGTACCATAAAGTAACTCCAGACGTAAACGCGCAGTTTGACTTTAAAAAAGAACTTGTTGAGTATTGTGCGCAAGATATTTAAATATTACGTGAAACTTGCACGGCTTTTCGAAAAATTTTTATACGAGTCGGAAAAGTAGACCCCTTTGTTGAAAGCGTGACAATAGCAAGTGCGTGTTCCGTACTATACAGAAAAAACTTTTTAAAAAAAGATACAATTGGGATTATTCCAGCAACTGGGTATACACACGCAGGGCAGTTTTCTAAAAAATGCATCCACTGGCTTTTGTGGGAAGAAAAAGTAAGGAATGTAGAGATCATCCATGCAGGTAGATCGCGAGAATATCGTTTAATAGAAGGTCTTCTCGTTGATGGTTATTTAAAACCTCAAGTAGAAACAATGAATCCGAAAGGAACCGTGTTTCAGTTTCATGGGTGTTATTTTCATGGTTGTATTCGCTGTTTTCCTAACGATCGATATCAAAAATTGAACAATAATGAAACTTTCACCGAACGATACGAAAATACTATGAAAACAAGTTTTAAAATAAAAGAATACGGTTACGAAGTGATTGAGATGTGGGAGCATGATTTTGACAAATTTATAAAAAATAATAACGAGTATTTAGACTATATAAAAAATCACCCAATTGCGGAAATCTGCACTATAAACCCTCGAGATGCTTTTTACGGTGGTCGTACAGGGAATATTGTCACACATTATACGATTAAAAATAATGAAAGGATAAAATATTTGGACGTTTGCTCACTATACCCTTACATTTGTAAGACAGGCACGTTTCCACTTAAACATCCGAAAATTTATACCGGGAATGACTGTTTAGAATTATCAGGAAAAAACTTTGAAAGTTTTCAAGAAAAAGTCGAAGGTTTAGTAAAATGCACAATTTTACAGCCGCGAAATTTATTTCACCCTATACTTCCAACAAAAATGAATAGTCGTTTACTTTTTGGATTGTGTCGCACGTGTATAGTAAAATTCTCTCAGGAAGAATGTAAACACGATTCAGTGTCAGATAGGGCTTCATCCGGTACATGGGTATCCGTTGAAATAAAGAAAGCTCTAGAACTAGGGTATAAATTATTAAAAATTAATGTCATTTGGCAATATGAAGTTGCTAAATACGATCAGATTTCTCAAAGTGGTGGTTTATTTACAGAGTAAATAGACACTTTCTTAAAAATTAAGCAAGAAGCAAGTGGGTGGCCCAGTACGGTTAAGACGGAAGAAGATAAATTAGAATATATCAATAATTATAAACATAAAGAAGGTATCAAATTAGACATCTGTAACATTAAAAAAAATTCGGGTCTGCGTTCTGTAGCAAAATTATGTTTAAATTCGTTTTAAGGGAAATTCGGTCAAAGGGGAAATTTACCTCGAACTAGTATAGTTAATGATTATAAAGAGTTACTAAAGATATTATGCGTTAGTAAGAAATATGTAGAAAATTGTCTACCGGCGAATGATAGTGTTATGTATGTAACGTGGCGATATAAAGAGGAAGTGGCGCTTTTCTCTCCATGTACAAACGTTGCTGTAGCTGCATATACGACAGCTCAAGCACGTTTAAAACTTTACCCATACTTGGAAAAACTCGATAGAAGAGTTTTGTATTATGATACAGACCCAGTAATATTTACAAGTAATAATGAAAATGTCAGTGAATATCAACCACCTACCGATTCATTATTAGGACAGTTAACAGATGAATTAGAGGTGTACGGTGAGGGATCGTATGTAGAGACCTTTGTTTCAGGAGGTCCTAAATTTTATGCGTACCGTGTGCGTACAGCTGCTGGGGGGTTTCATGATGTATGCAAAGTCAAGGGTATTACATTAAATTACGAAAATTCATTAAAATTAAATTTTGATTCTATTGTAACTATGGTTGATCGATGGAATGGAAATAATGTCGAATCAGATAACACAATAAAAATTAAAAATACGATGATTAGAAAGTCCAACATACATGAAGTGGTAACGCGTAATAAAGAAAAAACATGTGCGATAGTTTTAAAAAAGCGGTGGTTTATTTCGAAAACCTTATCATATCCTTTTGGTTATCAGAAAAAATAAAATAAGAAAATAAAATGAATAAATTATTTTTGTTATAGATACAGTACGCGCAATCAAAAAAGTCTGTGCTGACGGAAATTGTGATTGCCATCGGTACTGTTGTCGTGTGCCAACGTGCAAGTATTATCCACCCTATAAATCCTCTTTAAAAGGATTAGCATGGCACTCCCTTTTACATACGCTTGTTAAACTCAAAGCAGATGGAGAAGTTAAAGCGTATCACGCAATGTACGAAAATCTATTAAAGCTTGATTTTATTGAGATGACCTTTGAATATGTAAGAGTGTTGGGGTATTTTAACGAGTCAAGCGTCATATGGAGGCTTCAAAAACCCGTTGAAAATTTGGAACCCAACGATCAGTTAAATACTGTACCGTACAATAGACTATTAGATGCGCATATTTTTTTAAATATTAGAACAGCAGAACTCTTACATCTAATCGATACAAATCGAATTATAAGAATTCAGTTTCATAAAGTTAGACGTTTGGATGAAGAGCAACGTGATGACGGTGTGATTTATAAATGTTGCAACGGTCATTTGATAAAAAGAACATATTATAACCGATGGATTGACGTAGTTAAACATAGACGTAGACTAAGGTTATTGGCAAATGAATTTAAAAAAATTGTTTCTATGTATATGAAAATTACTTGATTAAACTAATTTGATACTTTGATTTGTTTGTTATAGATCTCATGCGTACTATTCAAACATACTGCTCTTCATCGAAATGTTCATGTTTTGAAAATGTTTGTAAATTTCCTGAATGTATTCGTTTTCCAACTTTTCGCCAGACGTTGCAAGGCTTATCGTGGCACTCATTATTCCATACGTTGATAGAATTAAAAAATAAAAAGCAGATATCCGCTTATAGACAATTGTATCAAAAAATGTACATCATGAAAACAGTTTCCGATATCATATTTCATGTAAAATTTATAGGCTATTTTCAAGCATCAAGTATTATAAATTATCATGGCTCTACAGAATATAACGACAATATTCAAGAATTTGAGAACATTACAATTGCTGAAATTTTATTTATAATAAATACAAATAAAATAACAGATATTTATGTAATAGCAATACAAGATGACAATTGTCAAAATGACTGGTGTGCGTCTGTTGGTATGCACTTGTAAAACACAAATACAAAATATATTGTAATAATGATTTTTTTTTAATTTTTAATAAATCGAGTTCTTCCCAACATGAATGTGAAACTTACCAATTTGTCTAACGCATGCGCAAAAACATTTCAAAGACAAACAGTCATTTTGTGGGCTGTATAGAGCATGTTTGTTAAAAGAATGGATTATCAAGACTGAATCTCTAAAAAAAGCATCAGCGTTGGATAGTAATGCATATTATAACGCCTACCAGAAGCTTAAACGTCAAAGATCGCTAAGACCATTCCCTGGATGTCCTGACGTTGTGGATTGCGTCGGTGATAACAAAAAATTAAACAATTATTTGTTACTATACGTTTTTAAAAAAAGTTATTTGCAAAATAAAATCGTCAAACTAATATTTTGGCTTTTTTCAGAGTGGTACCCCATCCGAAATTTAAAAAAAAAAAATCCCACACTTATAAATATTAGGTGTAATAAAATATATAAATAAAAAATATAAATAAAAAAAAAATAATAATATGCAAGCCCTGAAGAGATCAAATTGAATCAACGGTTTCATGTCGATAAAACCATTAACCAATTGAGCTATTCAGGACTTGCATCTTCCAAAATCAGAATAAGGTACTACAACTACTTTGTAAGTAATAAAAGTATACGAGTCGTTCATTTGCGTAGTTAGATACCAATGCAGGTAATATTTTTCCGGTGCATGCTCCTTCCATCTACC